>JAJPUD010007186.1:33566-74879 GCA_023553655.1 Myrmecobius fasciatus | reverse complement strand
AGATATGTATACATGTATTTTATTTGTCATATAATTTATCCTATCTGGCACGTATTAGATTACCTGTCATCTAGGGGTGGGGGGGGAAGGAAGGGAAAAGCTTGGGGAAAAAAAGTTTTTGCAGAGGTCAATGTAGAAAAATCACTCATATGTTTTGTAAATAAAAAGCTTTTAAAAAAAATTATCCATCTGGTGTTCAATTAAGAGTTCCAGTTCTTCTTTGGACACACATTTATTCCATCTCCACAGGTCTTAGAGATAAACTATACTATTAACATTTGTTTTTAAAACTCTGAGTTCCAGGTTCTTTCTCTTCCTCCATTTCCATACCCCCTTTATTGAAAATGCAAGCAATTAAATATAGATAATTCACGTATGCTCATGCAAAACATTTCCATAATAGTAGTAAAAGAAAACATGCCCTCCCCCAAAAGAAGCAAAATAAAGAAAAAAACTCAATAAAAATAAAGTTTTAAAAAAGCATGTTTCTATGGGTATAAATAGCATTTTCATCATAAGTCCTTGAGAATTTTCTTGGATCTTTGCATTGCTGAGAATAGTTATGTCATTCACAGGTTATCATCTTACATTATTGCTCTTACTTTATTCACAGTACATTTACCTTTCCATGAGCTCAAAAAAAAACTTTTGCATTTTTTCCCTTGGAGCCCCTCTTCATCATTTTTTATAACATAGTAGCATTTCATTGTAATTTATCTAACACAATTTATTCACCCATTCACCAATTGATGGACATCCTCTCAATGCCTAATTCTTTGGTATCATAAAAAGAACTGCCATAAATAATTTTTATACATACAGCTCATTTTTATTTTTTTTTTTTGTTTTTTTTTTAATCTTTTTTATTATACGTACTTTGTAATTGTATTGCTCGGTCAAAGAGTATGGATGGTTTTATAACCTCTTGGGCATAGTTCCAAATTGCTCTACAGAATGGTAGAATGAATTCACCACTTCAATCACAATGCATGCTTTCCCCCCAAATTCACTCTGACATTTGTTATTATCATTTTATGTCCTATTAGGCAATTAAATAGTATGAAGTAGTACTTCAGAATTGTTTTAATTTACATGTCTTCTATCAATAAGAAGTTAGAGATTTTTTTTCATGAGTATATATAGCTATGATTACTTCATCTGAAAATGTTCTTTTGATCATTTAACAACTGAGTAATGACAGTTTTTTTTTTTTACAAATTTGGCTCAATTCTCTATATGTTTTAAATGAAACCTTTATCAGAGAAACTTCCTTCATTATCACTATTATTTTCACTAACTGCACCCCCAAGCATATTTATTCTATTCTTTTTCACTTTCAACCAGTCCCTTCTTCAAAGTGTTTTTGCTTATGATTACCTCTTCCTCCAATCTGCCCTTTTTTCTATCACCCACTGATCCCCTTCACCTCCTACTCTCTTGTAGAGTAAGGTAGATTTCAGTACCCAATTGAGTATATATATATATATGCAGAAAAAGCATTTGATAAAATCTAACATCCATTCCTATTAAAAACATTAGAGAGTATAGGAATTAATGGACTTTTCCTTAAAATAGTCGGTAGCATCTATTTAAAACCATCAGCTAGCATCATATGTAATGGTGATAAACTGGAACCATTCCCAATAAGATCAGGGGTGAAACAAGGTTGCCCACTATCACCATTACTGTTAAATATTGTATTAGAAATGCTAGCCTTGGCAATAAGACAAGAAAAAGAGATTAAAGGAATTAGAGTAGGTCTATTTTTTTTTTTCTTTAGACCAATTCTGATGACAATAAAATTCATTCACTTCCCCTTATTTCACCTCTTTCCCTTCCATGGCAAAAGCTTTGCATTATCTCCTTTATATGTGATAATTTACTCTGTTCTATGATTCCATTTCCTTTTATCCCAGTACCTTCTCATATTACCTCTTAATTTAATTTTTTTAAACGCCAACCTTTCATATTCAAGTAATACTTGTGTCCTTTATCTAAATATGTATTTTTTTCTTACTGCCCTAACAATGAGAAAGTTTATATGAGATACAAGTATCATTTGTCTATGTAGGAATGGAAACAGTTTAACATTATTAAATTCCTTAGGATTTCCCTTTCTTTTTCATGATTCATTTGAGTCTTTTATTTGGAAGTCAAAATTTGTATTTAACTTTGATCTTTTCATCAAAAATGCATGATTTTTTTATTTTGTTGAAAATTCATTTTTCCTCACAAGAATTATATTTAGTTTTGCTGAGTAGATAACTCTTAGTTATAATTTTAGTTTCTTTGCCCCCAGAAAATTATATCCAAATTCTCCAATTATTTAATATTTGCTAAATCTTGTGTTATTTTGATTGTGGCTTCAAGACACTTGACTTTCTTCTATTGGGATGCCTGCCATATTTTCTCCTTGCATGGAAGCTCTAGAATTTGACTATAATATTCCTGGGACTTTTCACTTTGAAATCTCTTTCAGGAGAAAGTGGTGGATTCTTTCAAATTCTTTCTATTTTTTGATTTACCCTCTGGTTCTAGAAGATCAGAATAGTTTTCCTAGGCAATTTCTTTGAAAGATCATGTTTTGTCTCTTTTTCTGGCTTTTAGGTCATTCAATAATTTTAAAATTCTCTCTTCTGAATATATTTTTCCAAGATAGTAGATTTTGCAATGACATATTCTCTTCTATTTTTTATCCTTTTAATTTTGTTTTATTGTTTCTTGTTTTCTCATAAAGTTAGTTTTCATTTACTCAATTCTACTTTTTAAAGGATTTTTTCTTTGGTTATCTTTCATACCTCCTTTCCATTTGCCCAATTTTGCTTTTAAAGAGATTCTTCTCCTCTTTGCCTTGTTATGCTTCCTTTACCATTTGGGCTAGTCTGGTGAATACAGTGTTATTTTCTTCAGTATTTTTTTGTGTGTCCTTTACCAAGTTTTTGAATTGTTTGTAATTATTTTCTTGTATCACTCTCATTTTTTATCTCATGTGTTTCTCTAATTTTCTTACCTCATTTTCAAAATCCTTTTTGAGCTTTTCTATGGCCTGAGACTATTTCATAACTTTCTTAGATGCTTTTTATGTAGGACATTTGATTTTGTTATCTTCTGAGTGTGTGTTTTGATCTTCCTTGTCACCATAGTGACTTTATGTTCTCAGATTTTTTTTTTGCTCATTTCCCCAGCCTATTACTTGATTTTTAACTCTTTGTTAAAGTAAGGTTCTGTTTCCAAGATGGAGGGCACAGTGTCCCAATTTTCAATGGTTTTGTGCAGCTGTTTTTTGTTCTTTCTAGGGATCTGTTAGCTTTGAGGCCTTCCAAGATGATGTGATCTAAGCAAAGGTATGTGTAGATAAACAGGATCATTTCAGAAAAGGTAGGAGAGACTTATTTGAACTAATAGTAAGTGAAGTTTAGTAGAAGAAAGAGAACATTGTACATAACAACAAGATTACATGATAACCAAATCTGATGAATGTGGCACTTTTCAACAGTAAGATGATTCACACCATTTCCAATGGTCTCGTGATAGAAAGAGCCATCTGCACCCAGAGAGAGGATTGTGGGAGTTACATGTGAATCACAACAAAGCATTTTCACTATTTTTGCTGTTGTTTGCTTGCATTTTGTTTTTTTTCTCCTTTTTTCCCTTTTTGATCTGATTTTTCTTGTGCCACATGATAACTATGGAAATACATATAGAAGAATTGCACTTGTTTAGAATATATTGGATTACTTGCCATCTAGGGAAGAGGATAATGGGAAGGGAGGGAGGAAAAAAATGGAACACAAGGATTTGCTAGTGTGAATGTTGAAATCTATGCAAATGCTTTTAAAAAAGCTTTAAAAAGGGGGGGGGAAGAAAAGATGTGTTCACTATTCTCCTTATCTATGCTGTGTTGTCTGACAACAAGCAGACTTTTTTATCCTGAAACTGTGAGGAGAGTCACTGCACCACTGTGTCCACAAGCATATACTACTCTGGTGTGCTAGTGTCCCTTCTTATCCTGGGACTTCCATCAAGGACTACAGCTGGAATCCAAGTATAGGTAAAGCAACAGAGTTATGCCTCAGTTATAGCAGAGACCCTCATAATCTCCTTGTGAATGTCTGTGGACTTAGGGGTCTAGAAGTCACAAATGCTGCTGATTCAGTGACTCCCAAGACCTGCTGCTGGTTTGCTGGGGCTGTCCTGGCAAGGCCTTTGCTGGATTTTGATCTTCTCTCATTCAGATATGCTATACCTTTCCTGCCAAACTTTTAAGCTGTCTTGGTGTCTGCAGGTTGAAAAACCTGAAAAATGCCACTGTTCCTACTGATTCAGTCACCTTGAAGTCTGTTCCTGGTTTGCTGGAGCTGCATTTGTGTTGGTGCAGCCTGCACCAGACTATAGGCCACTTTCAGCCTAGTGGGGCAAACCTTTTCTGCCCACCTTCCAAGTTGGCCTAGGCTGAAAAAGTTTTTTACTCCCTCTTTTTATAGGTTTTGATGCTCTTAAATTTGTTTAGTGTCATTATTTAAAGGTATTTGGAAGAGTTTGGAGAAAGGTTTACTATGCCATCTTGGCTCCTCCTTGATTTAAAGAATTTCTTATTTGGCATGTAATTGGGGATTTGCAATTTTTCGCTATCTTTTTAAATTGCATGCTTAATATTTTATTCTGTTCTTTCTCTATTATATTCATATAAGCATTTACTAAAAAAATTCTCTTTAGAGTTGCTTTGGCTGCATCCCATAAATTCTGGAAAGTCATCTCATTATTGTCATTTTTTTGAAGAAATTATTGATTGTTTTTATGACCTTTTGTTTGGTACACTAATTCTTTTAGATTAGATTGTTTACTTTCCAATTAATTTTAATATATCTTTCCATGATCCTTTATAAAATACATTTTTGTTACATAATGATATGAAAAAGATGCCTCTAATATTTCTGCTTCTGTGAATCTGACCATGAGGTTTTTATTTCCCAACATACGACCAATTTTTTGTAGATGTCATATACTGTTAAGAAAAGGTATATTCTTTTTTATCCCCATTAAGTTTTCTCCAAAGATCTACCATATCTAACTTTTATAAAATTCTGTTCACCTCCTCAACTTCTTTCTTGCTTATTTAGTGGTTAGTTTCATCTAGTTCAAAGAGTAAGGTTGAGTTCCCCTTTTGCAATTTTTCTGTCTTTTTTTTCCTGTAACTCACTTAATTTCTCCTCTAAGAATTAGGATGCTATATCACATGGTGTATAAATGTTTACTATTGATATTACTTCATTGTCTATAGTACTTTTTAGCAAGATGCTTCCTTATATCTTTTAATTGTATTTATTTTGGCTTTTTCTTTGCTACTGTGTTATAAAAATGATGAAGAGGGGCTTCAAGGGAAAAATGCAAAAGTTTTTTTGAGCTCATGGAAAGGTAAAAGTACTGTGAATAAAGTAAGAGCAATAATGTAAGATGATAAGCTGTGAATGACATAACTATTCTCAGCAATGCAAAGTTCCAAGAAAATTCTCAAGGACTTATGATGAAAAATACTATTCATACCTATAGAAACATACTTTTTTAAAACTTTATTTTTATTGAGTTTTTTTCTTTATTTTGCTTGTTTTTTGGGGGGGCATGTTTTCTTTTACTGCTATTATGGAAATGTTTTGCATGAGCATACGCGAATTATCTATATTTAATTGCTTGCATTTTCAATAAAGGGGGTATGGAAATGGAGGAAGAGAAAGAACCTGGAACTCAGAGTTTTAAAAACAAATGTTAATAGTATAGTTTACCTCTCAGACCTGTGGAGATAGAATAAATTTATGCCCAAAGAAGAACTGGAACTCTTAACTGAACACCAGATGAATAATTTTGACTATATTAAGTTAAATTTTTTTTGTACAAACAAAACCAATGCAGTCAAGATTAGGAGGGAAGCAAAAAATTGGGAAATCATCTTTACATTTAAGGGTTCTGATAAAGGCCTCATTTCTAAAATATATAGAAAATTGTCTCATATTTATAAGAATCCAAGCCATTCCCCAAATGATAAATGGTCAAAGGATATGAACAGACAATTTTCAGATGATGAAATTAAACCTATTTCTAGTCATATGAAAAGGTGCTCCAAATCACTATTGAACAGAGAAATGCAAAGTAAGACAACTCTGAGGTACCACTACACACCTGTCAGATTGGTTACAAAGACAGGAAATGATAATGACAAATGTTGGCAGGGATGTCGGAAAACTGGGACACTGATTTTTTTAGATTTTTTTCAGTTGCATGCCCAATTCATTCATTTCCTTTTTCTGTATTTTATTCATGTAAGGATTTAAACATTAAAAATTTCCCCTAAGAACTATTTTGGCTACATCCCATATATTTTGGATAAATTATGATTTTGATATGCTGTCTTATTATTTTCCTTCTCTTGGATGAAGTTATTGATTGTTTCAATGATTTCTTGTTTGACCCACACATTCTTTCGGATTAAATTGCTTATTTTCTAATTATTTTTTGGTCTATTTTTCCATGGCTTTTTATTACTCATAATTTTCTTTGCATCATGATCTGAAAGGAATGCATTTAATGTTTTTGCCTTTCTGTATTTGATTATAAGATTCTTATTGCCCTAATTAAGTTCTTCTAAGTTATCTTGGGCTAGAATGCAGTTTCATTTCATCTTTTTTTGTGAATTGTGTTGCTCCAATTTTTTTTCAAGGCTTGATTTAATGTTTCTGAGGGAAACTTGAGAGAACTCAGGGAACTTCCTGGCTTCTCTTTTGCCATCTTGGCTTTGCTTTATGCAATTTGTTCCTATAATGCTTATTAGATAATATTACAAACTATTGGTAAAAATGCTCTATGAAAATCTGCTTCAAATAACATAAGGATGCCTAGCAGTAGACCATTGACACAGAGTGGAAAGTATGGACATACTTGTATTTTTAAAAGAAGAGGCGAGTATGTTTGTTACTTTGTAGGCAATTTTTTTTTATTAATTGGTTTCAAGGGGCTTTCCTTATGACCCCAAAAGCCATCCTTTATACTAAGGAAAGACATTTGTTCCATTAGTAGTATGAATTGGGGCAGAGTTTTCTTTCTTGTGTTCCTAAAATCTATGGTGAATGAGCAAGACCATTAACTTGAAAGGAGAGATCCCCAAGCCTTCAGCACACTTTTCTTTGTTTTAGCAGAGAAAGAAAAAAATTTTTCCAATACTGCCTTAACTACAGGTGAGCAATAAAAGAGTCATAAAGGTAGAAGTATTGTTCAAGGTGTCCCCTTTATAATCAGTACTGGTTCCTTTCACATTTCAGTGTGAAACTCCTCTGTCAATGAAGTTTGTTTCCTGAGAAGAATCAAGGAAGTTGGGAAGCTTTCACCACATTTAAAGGCCACTACAAATTAGATTTTGATTCTACAAAACACTCATTAGGCATTCACAAATTAACCACTATGGTGTCAAGATACTTATTCTTCCTGTCAGGGACTGTGGAGAGAGCATTGCCTTTCCTTATTAAACTAGATTGTGGACTCAAACAAAGGAATTTTGGAATAAGAATCAATATGCAGGTATTTAATGTCAGATTCCTCCACAATGCATGAGAATGAGATATGGTCAATCACTAAGTCATCAGTTAGAGAGTTAACAGGCTTCTTAAGAGATCTTCTAGTGTCATGCATCCATTTAGAGATGAATGTAATAAACAAAGCTATTTACTGTGTCATAACTATTGATTGGTGCTCGCATTTTATTATATGATGCCAATGATCCTTGCTATGGCAGTTATCCTATCTGGAAAGAAAGCCTTTGAGACCTAGTTAGAACATGCCATAGATAGTTTAAGCATGCCTGACACTTTTTAACAGGACTGAGCCATGCTGTTTTACTCATAATTGGTTACTAGGCATTGCTTCCATCTTCTATATATTGCGTGGAAAATCTAAGTTGTTCAGTGAATTTCCTGTGTGTACATGTTGGTCTCTTCAGATAAATCCTTTTTTGTTTTTTTTTTTTTCAATTTTGGGAAATGTCCCTTTTTATCTTGAAAATTTCATCAAAATATTATTTTAAAATACTAATATATTCTTGAGAAAGTCCCTTTCATTTTGTGTGAACTTTCCAAACAATGTTTCAATCTATAGAATTTTACCTGTGAACTAAACACAGTTAGATCTATCTACCTATCTATTCTTCTATATCTGTGGAGATGGCTATATATAGATTGATCTATCAAACTATTTGATAATACATTTCATACTATATTTTTGTTGAAAACATGAAGAAATATGAGCTAAAGCTCATATTAAATGATCAGACTTGAAGAATAGACATGCGTGATGCAAGGTCAACCTGGCAGAATTCTCCCATAGATACCTCTGAGATCTGTGCTTCATACTGACATATTTAACATTTTTGTAGAAGAATAATTAAATTAATATCTCTCCTCATTCACTAGCCATGTAACCCTTACCAAGTTATCTAACACTGCTTGCCTCAGTTTACTCATCTGTAAAATGAGTTGGAGAGGAAAATGGTGAATCACTTTAGCATCTTTGTCATGAAAATTACAAATAGAGTCAGGAAGAATTGGACATGACTGAACAAAATTATTAAATAAAGTCGTGAAATTAATTTTGCACATGACACAAAACTGGAAACATTAACAGCATAGTGAATAGCAATAAACATCCTAAAAATCTTCACAAGTAAGATCATTAGACTAATCTATTAATTTGATATTCATGTGTATGTGTATGCATGTATTTTAGAAAAGTTGGAGAGGTCAGTTTTTATTAGGTTGCAAACTCAATATGGGTCAACAGTATTATTGGTAATCAAAAACCCAATTTAATTTAATTTACCTTGAAAGACATAGCTTTCAAGAATAGATAGATGATAGTAACATTGCTTTTTACACCAGTTGAATCACCTCTGAGGTAGTGTTCATTTCACCTTCTTGAGAGAGTGTAGATTCTCCCCAATGGGGTTCTTTAAGTAGATGCTGGATGACCACTTGTAGAGTATGTTATTCTATGTGTGTCATTTTTATATGTTGAACTATGTGACCACTTAGAATTCTTCTAACATAAATTCTATGATTCTTTTACGTAGGGATTAGCTAAAAATATGGCATATCAACATTATAGAATATCACAGGCTTTGTGGAAATAATGATTATAAAGAAATTTTAAAAGAATTAAATAATGATGTGAATTAATGTAAAATGAAGTAAACAAAACCAATAAAGTAATGACTGCAATAAGTAAATGGAAAGAACAACAATAATAATGCAATAGAACATTATATAAAGATTTTAATCCACAAGCATGCATGAACTCATAAAAGATTTGGGAAAATCCATCTTGTTTGGCAGTAGGGAATTACAGTTGTAGAACATTACATAGACACCTAGAAAGTTTATGTCTTGGTTGATTTTGTTAAATTATTCCTCCCTAGCCCTTACCCCTACTTTTTTTTTTTTTAATTCTTTTTGCCAAGGATGTCTCATCAGATAGCAGAAAGGGGGAATGATATAGTAAAAGAAGTAACAATAGAAATTATTAATTTAAAATTTTAATAACTCTCACCCCAATCCATATCCATAGATATTTCGTAGTTACTAACTGGTTTATAGTTTATCCTTCAAAGTGAAACTTTGTGTGGTTTATAGAATGTTTATTATAATTTAAAACAATATTTCTGTTCTTATCTAAGCCCTTGACTCACGAAGAAGAAACAAAAGAGAAAAGACGGAGCAGAAAGCAGGCATTTGGGAGGATCTGTTCTTTGTTCTAAAAAATTGACACCCTGGACTGAAAATCTTCTGTGGGATAGGTGATGGGCCTCATTAACCAGGACTATGAGGGAGCAAGGCTGAGGAGGTATCTTGTTACTTTCCAGGCCAGTGTTTCTGCTTCTTTTTTTTTTTAAATGAGCTACAAAAACATGACAGTCTCTTCTCTTCCCTGAGGAAGACATAACCTAGGATTTCAACTGAGCCAGAAGCTGGAGGTGGTACACACTGCAGCAACTAACTAACATCTTGATGAAAATGTGTTGAGTGGAATACTGTTCAAAAGAGAATACAAGCTTAGCCCAGAAGGAATCTCCAGTGGTTCTGTGTCCTGAAGAGACTGAGGGGTCAACAGGAAACTGTCCTGGCAGGAACAGAGTGAAGATATTATTATAAGATATCATTGGCCCTTCAGTGGCAGAAGTGTGAGTTGTCTTTCCCCATGTATTACCTTATCCACATGTATCCACAACCTCCTTAGGTCACCCTAAACATGTGCTTCTGACAGTGTTTCTTTCCAAATGTAATATTGTATTTGTGGGAAAGTGAGCCTAGACTCATAAGGTAAATGTTTTGTTGCTACTTTTCTTAATTTACCATATCACTTGATTCATTCACATTATAAATTATATTCTATAGTTGACTGTTAAAGCTAAATATATCAATATAGGCTTATATTTTAAAAATGTTTATATAATCAAAATTCAAACCAAGTGTAGGTTTGGTTATATATGCTTCTACATAAGGAAAGAGTTACTCCTTCTAATTATCAGGGAAGTGCTAAATGCCATACTGCACACCTGAATAAGGAATAAAGCTAAAGCCAGAACTATTTAAGAGAGGTGAACATGTGTTGTCCCGATAGACATTGGGAAAGACATCCAAGAAAAGGAAAGACATACTAAGAAAAGCCCACAGGCATATGTGTGATCTTGGTTTCTTAACATGTCTCTCCCAAAAACAATTCTAAAGTGGATCTCCTTGGCAAGAAAGGACCTCTGTCCTGTTTTGAGACTAAATCTCTTAATCTAAATAGCCCATCTATACTCATATATTTGTTTTGTATATTCGTCTGTATAACTTCTTCAATTCTGATGGCCCTTTCTTGTAATAAATGTATTAATTCATTGTTCCTTATTTTTTAAAGCTCTTATGTAAAATAGGTGTTGAGTGTAAAGGAGCTAAGACTATATGCAATCTGAGCAGCCCAAAGTATCATCTGCAAAGATCAGATATTTTAGAGGATCAGATAATTATATTTTAACCCATCTAATTTTTGGAAATTAAAGAACTCTGAGCCTCAAAGTGTTCCTAAGACTTTCATGTCTCTTCTCTTCAACTAGTAGGATGGGGTAATAAACATTTCCCATGAGACCCCTCCCCCTCAAAGTAAAAAGTCAAATCTCCTTTGGAAAGGAATAGACCAAATGCCAGAGTTAATATCCATGTGACTGACAGGCTAAATCTATACCGTAGCAGGTCATGTGGATGTATATATTGATGGGGGTCTTGTATTTAGACGAAGAAGACTTAGAAACTAAGGTAGTTATCTCCTGGGGAACAAACCTTTCAGTTGAGAGAGGGATTCCCTTGGGTACTGTAATAGACTCCTCAGTCTGGATTTCCAATCCCTTTCATTTTATAGAAGGATCTATTGTATAATGTAGTAATAAGAACATAAACCTGGGAATCAATAACCCTTCTTGGGATAAGTCCAGAGTCTATCACAATTTCACCTTATGACTCCCAACCAAGTCACTTTGGTGCTGTTTAGATTTCCTAATCCATGAAATGAAGGCATTGGGACAAGATTTCCTCACAATCATATCTGAGAATTATGTTTTTCAGTTATGTCTAACTCTTTATGACTCCATTTGGGGATTCTGAGGCAAAAAATACTAGAGGGGTTTACTATTCCTTTCTCCAGTTCATTTTACAGGTGAGGAAACTGAGATAAACAAGGTTAAGACACTTTCCAGGATCACATAGCTAGTGTTTGAGGCCAGATGTGAATTCAGGAAGAGGAGTTTTCCTGACTCCAGTTCTATTCACTGTGCCACCTAGCTTGAGAATTGTAAAGTATCTTTAAAACCATCTGATTCAAAATTGTCACTTTACTGAAGAGCAAACTGAGCACTAGAAGGGGAAGGGCTGGAGGTATAAGCAGAATAAGTACTCAGGACTCCTGATTCTTAGTTCAATGTTTTTTCCCAGGAGACCACTTGAAAACAAGACTTATTTCTACTCCCCTCCCCATACTCCAACCCATGCCAAAATTAAAACAGAGACATTCTGGAAAAAGAAACCCATTAGTGTGTGCAGAAACACACAGAGTAATAAATACAGCTATTTACTGTAGAGCAACTACTGGTCGGTGCTGGCTTTTTTCCATACAATACTAATTACACTTGCTTTGCCAATTATTCTTTTGCCCTGCCACTGCTATTATTT
Organism: Myrmecobius fasciatus; assembly: GCA_023553655.1. Classification (NCBI taxonomy): domain Eukaryota; kingdom Metazoa; phylum Chordata; class Mammalia; order Dasyuromorphia; family Myrmecobiidae; genus Myrmecobius; species Myrmecobius fasciatus. Next base: position 62,637 of record JAJPUD010007186.1, on the reverse strand, counting down.
CTCCTGCTATTTTTAACAGCTGGTGCCAAGGTAATGCATTATGGAGATTTAATTTAACACAAAACACATAAGATGCTTCTGAACAACATTTTTTTTTCATCTTTGAAACTCAGCAGATTATACCAAACAGTACATGTCAAATCTGGATGCAGCTCAGCTGCATTGTTTGAGCTGAGCTTTAGTGGACCTGGAAAGAGCTGGACTCCCATGAGAATAAAGTAGTTTGGCTACAGAGGTTACTCCCTCTCTCTGGTCTAGGTCAGTGGTACCTGACAAACTAGTCCATTAATTACATTGCACTCAGGAAAGAAAGCAGGAAATATGTTTCCATCTAGAGGTTATTTGCCTATTGAACAAAGAAGCAGAGATTAAAAATAAAATCTATATCGTGTAAGGTTAGGAACTCCTGTTGTGCTAAGAGCTTTTGAAACATGAAATACCAGTGGCTTGAGTATATCTGAGATGGAAACAAAAGCAATGACTAGAGATCATTAACAGGACCTTTCATCAGTGATCAGGACCTCCCCTGGAGATATTATATTCAGTTTAATCAGGTTAGAAAGGCAAGTCTAGGGCAAATCTAATGACATCCAATTTAAACACGATTAAATTCTCAAAAGACTTTTTATAGGTTCGGTGTATCAACAATTTCCTGGTCTCTTGTTCTAGGTTGTTATTTTTGACATCCCGAACTGGGGCTACTTCTGCTAAGAACATGGTGATCTGGATACACTCCTGTGGCAAGGATGGAGATTCACAAAAGCTGGAATTGGTTTCATACCATTAACTAAAAAACAAAACAAATCCTGCCCCAAGTGTCTTTTGCAAAAATTTTGTCATGGTAAAAATGTGGTTATGGCCTGGGAGGAATAATGCAGAGTTTATTAGGTAGCAGAACACCTGTCCTTTTTACTTGCTGAGGTTTTTTTTTTTCTTCTCCCTAGGCAATCATTCCTTTTATTTTCTTCCTATCAATGAAGTTAAAGCAGTGGAAATAAAGACAATTACACTTTGAAAAAGATAAGGGTACTCTGAAAAAATATATATACAGAAGTCAGATAAGCACAAGTATAATGATATGTGTAGCAGGAAATTTGCATAGCATCGGGGTTCAAAATCACTGGACAAATTAAGGACTCTTAATTTGTGATTTGTTTTTCTTTTTCTTTTTTTATTTTTTTATAAAGCTTTTTATTTACAAAACATATGAGTGACCTTTCAACATTGACCTTTGCAAAAAAACTTTTTTTTCCCAAGCTTTTCCTTTCCTTTCCCCCCACCCCCCACCCATAGATGACAGGTAATCTAATACATGCTAGATAGGATAAATTATATGACAAATACAATACATGTATACATATCTATACAGTTATCTTACTGCACAAGAAACATCAGATCTAGAAAGAGAAGAAACAAACAACCTAAGAAGGAAAACAAAATGCATGGAAATATTCACAGAAAGTGTTAAAATTCTGTGTTGTGGTTCACTCTCAGTTCCTACAGGCCTCTCTCTGGATGTATATGACTATCTTAATCACAGCACAACTGGTTTGAATCACATCATTGTTGAAGAGAACCATGTCCATCAAAATTGATCATCGTATAGTCTTGTTGCTGTGTATAATGTTCTCCTGGTTCTGCTGATTTCATTCAGCATCAGTTCATGCAAGTCTCTCCAATCCTCTCTGAAATCCTCCTGTTGGTCATTTCTTGCAGAACAATAATATTCCATAACATTCATATACCATAATTTATTCAGCCATTCTCCAATTGATGGGCAACTTTTCAATTTCCAGTTTCTTGCCACTACCAAAAGGGCTGCCACAAACATTTTTGCACATGTGGGTCCCTTTCCCTCCTTTAAAATCTCTTTGGGATATAGGACCAGTAGAAAACACTGCTGGGTCAAATGGTATGCACAGTTTGATAACTTTTTGAGCATAGCTCCAAATTGCTCTCCAGAATGGTTGGATCCGTTCACAGTTCCACCAACAATGTATCAGTGTCCCAGTTTTCCCACATCCCCTCCAACAGTTATCATTATCATTTCCTGTCATTTTAGCCAATCTGACAGGTGTGTAGTGGTATCTCAGAGTTGTCTTATTAATTTGTGAATTTTGATCTCATGAATGATATAAATAGAAAAGAAAACACATTGTATCAGAGACCTCATATTAAAAGAAAAAAAAATCTATGGTAATTAAATGTGTCATGCTACTTAGGCTAGCTCATTTCATTACTGAGTTTTGGAAAAGACATCACTGTAGAGAGGCCTACTGTCATGGACAGTCTGTACGTGGGTTAAAGAAGTCCAACAAATCCCATGCAGATATTTCTTAATGATCTCAGATTGTCCACCATTCCAGGCCAGCTTTGTTTCTCTTCTTCAATCAATTTTGGTACCGAATATCCAGAAGAGAAAACTTAGGTATGGGAATTCTAAAGGAGAAAATCACTGAGCACAAACTAGACTTGTCATTTATATTCTGTCTGTAGATAGCCTGCTGTAAAGTCTCATAGCAATAGCCAGGTCTCAGAGACTATTCTTGTATCAATATAGATCAGGTGTAAAGGCAGAAGCATCTTAAACTTACTTATCCAAGTGCTGTCTATTATCCTCTTACTACCTGAAAGATGGGTCTTTAAGAAGATAGAGAAAATCTATGCTTATCCCCTTTTTTCTCTTTTCTCAGCCTAAGTTTTTATATCTATAAAATGGAAATAACACGACCTATCTTATAGAATGGTGAGGAATACATGAAATCGAATATGTAAAGGGTTTTGTAAAAATTTGTTACATAAATTTTTTCTGTCATTATCAATATCAATATTTGTTCCTTTGTCCATTACTCACCTCCTTTTTTAAAGAACAGCTTGTTAAATAGGTGAATAACAGAGATTGTATAAATGCAGATTTTATATTCTCATTTTTTTAGTTTTGAGTTGCCTTCAATGGAATTAGGGATTCCCCAGAAATCTGAAAGAAGTGGCCATATTTAGTTACTAGAGAGGAGGAAAAATCTATTGATATTATGACTAACAAGCAAAGTTACTCACTTACCTCTTTTTAATGTGCCTAAATATAATTTTTGTAATCACAAGTATTACTATTATTTTTATAATTGATCTATGTAGAAAGAATTGTTTTGATGAAATAAAATAAGAGAATAGATAGACTTACTAAAGTTAAATTCTACAACAGTATTTAGATTTTTAGAAAATGATTGAAACAGAGGTACAAAAATCCCATTGCAGTGTTAAATTGTTGAATATAAAAAAAAACATTTTGTCTGGTACAGCAAAATGTTTCCTCTAAAAAACACATAAAAAGTTCTGAAGTGCAGCAATGCTGATAATCATTTTTGTTGTATAATCCTTCTAATTAATACCAAGCAGAATGCCCTAGAGTTTGCCAACCTCTGTCTTTTTTCCTTTTCCCACTGCACTTTTTTCTCTTTCAACTGGAATAAATATTATTATAATTGAGTACAGAACATCCCTAAAATCTATTTTTCATTTACCTTGTTGTGTAGTACTCACATTTTCTAGTGAATAGAAACATTTTGATTTTTACTCCTTTTTAAACTGTAAAAAGGTATCTTTTTCACAATATATGAAATTAATGTTCACAATATTTCAACCTTTTTGCTTTTTTTCAATAAAGTGGGTGAGATATATGTTATTTCTATATCATTTTAATTTCTCAGTATACAGGTATCTTTCCCCTACTTCATCCCTAACACTATAACTTAATAATTAAGAATAAAAAGGGAAAAGGAACAGTTCCACAAAACTAACAAATACATCAATCTAGTCTGAGATTACAAGCAGTATTACAAATTTATAGTCCTCTGCCTCTGTTTAAACAAAAGGTTAATGTATTGCCATATCTCTTTTGGGAGACTAAGCTTGGCCATTGAGATTTTACAAGATTCAGTTTAAATATTCTATTGTTCTTTCCATTTACATTGTGGGAGTTATATATAATGTTTTGGTTCTATTTATTTTATGTTACATCATTTAATGTTTTTTCCATCCTTCTCTGTGTTTTTATATTCAATTCTTATAAAATGAAGTTCCATTTTATTTATGTTTAGGCATTCAGAAAGAAGCAAATCAAATACAGTGGAGCCAAAGTCAAGATAACAAAAGATTTAGCAGCTTCTATATTAAAGGATTGGAGGGCTTGGAATATGATATTCCAGAGAGCAGTGGAATTAGTATTGCAACCAATAATCACCTACCCAGCAAAACTGAGTATAATCCTTCAGAGGAAAAGGTGGTCATTCAATAAAACAGGATTTTCAAGCATTCGTGATAAAAAAGTTCAGAATTGAATGGAAAATTTTATTTTCAAATAGAGGACTTTGGAGAAGCATAAAGAGATAATCAAGAAAGTGATATCATAAGAACTGAATAAGTTTTATCTATTTATATTATTACATGGGAGGATGATATTTGTAACTGATTAGAACATTCTCATTATTGTGGTAGTTACAAGGAATACATACAGACAGAAGACACAGATATGAGTTGAGTATGAAGGGATACTTTCTTTTTTTAAAAAATGAAGACATTAAAGGGTGATAGAGGAAGGCACTGGGAGAAAGGGAAAGGAAGAAGTGGAATGGTGCAAATAATCCGAAATAAAAAGAGGCAAAGCAAAAGCTTTTACAGTGGAGGGGAAGAGGGGGATGAAAGGGCAAATGAGAGAAGCTTACTCTCATCAAAACTGGCCACTTAGATCTTAGTCGGACTTGGAAGATGTCAAGGTAAAATGTTCTGCATCCCAAACCATCATCAGTTTTCTGACTTTTGTCTCAGCATGGGACTTCATTGATTCTAGGAGAGAGAGTAAAGCTGATAGCATTGAGCAAGTCTGTCTCACTTAAATCAAATTCATGCATAAATCAAAGCATCACTCAATGATGTCATTGGTTGTCTTAAACAATGAAAGCTAAACAACAAGAACAATATTTTACTGCTATAGATTCTATTTTCAAAATCCATACCAAACAGATTTAATAATTATATCATTGTTGGAATTTAATGAAATACTTTTGTCCTTTCATTCCTACATTTTTTGTGCTAGTATATTCAGGAGAGTCAACATGAAAAGAGTAATCAACTTGGACTCAGGAGATTTGAGTTCACATCCATGTCTGGCATTTTATTTAGTTGTGATCGTGTATAAGTTGTTTGACTTCTATGTCTCATTTTTCTCATTAGTAAAATGGGAATGATATCTATATACACTATAATAAATGATTATTGTTAAGATAAAGATAGATAATTTAAGTAAAGCTCTTCAAAAAAATCATGACACTATAAAAGTACATGACATCATTTTTATTATTATTTTCAGCATGTATGTGTATGTAAACAGATAAATACACACACATGTATACATATATATATATACATATATATATATATGTGTATATATATATATATATATATCGCAACTTTTCAGAAAAAGATTGGTTTGGAATGTCATGGTTAAACTTCAACACTGTCAAATGGAGGATAAAATGAAATAAGTATAGTCAAATTGTTAAATCCAGATCAGAATTCTTCTTTGCTGATAGTAGTCAGCATACTCTAGTGGCTCTAGTGTGAGGACACTTGAGTTCATAGTCTTTCTGGTATATATGTGATTAAGGCAAGATAAGTCAAGTAACACCTCAGAGCCTATATTCTTCTTTTGTAAAATATGTTTAATAAAGCGGAGTGGAGCCAAGATGGTGGAGTACAGACCTGACTCTGTGATCCTCTGACCTTCTCTCAAACTAACAGCAGATTAAGACTCCAAACTGGTTCTGGAGTGTAAGTGCCCCAAATATTTGCAGTACAAGACATTCCCAGAAGAAGTTACCTTGGAAAAGCTTAGAAACAGGTCTGTTTCAGTCGGCAGGGGAGAGTTTGTTGAGCTCAGACGGCAGGTACAGGAGACAGGGCAGGACTCAGTGTGCCAATTCTAAGCACCTGGGAAAGTTTCTGGGAGCCTCTTGGGCCACTTTACCCTGGTTGCAAGCAGGTGCTTTGGCAGATCTACCTTTTGTAAAAGATAGATTGCAAACTACTGAGAACCCCACCTAGCTCACATAGCCCAGCACTGGAAGTCAATCAGCTGAACTGCCCCAGGGCAAATTAAAGCAGCTGTTGCTCCTCTGCTTTAAACAGATCTCAAGCTTTTAAAAAAATGATTAAAAAACAAAAAGAAAAAGAACTCTCACCATAGACAGCTTTTATGGAGAGAGAGAAGAACAGACCTCAGATCCCGAGGTTCATAAAGGTAAAGGAACTCCAGAAGAAGCCACAAAGGGAGACATTACCTGGTCCCCATTCCACAAGGCTTTCCTGGAAAATTGCATAAAGAATCTCAAAGAGAGTAAGAAGAAAAATGGGCAAATAAAAAGCGATCTTTGCAAGAAGGAATGGAAAAAGCATATAATGCTCTACAAAAGAATTATGAAAAGGACACCAATTCCCTGAAAAACAAAATGGTGAAATGGAAAAAGACTGCAATGAATAAAAAAATCCAATTGGCCAATTACAAAAAGAGCTAAAAAAGGCAACTGAAGAAAATAATACATTAAAAATTAGATTTGAACAAATGGAAGTGAATGACTCAATAAGACTTCAAGAATCAGTCAAACAAAAATAAAAAAATGAAAAAAAATAGAAGAAAATATGAAATGTCTCCTAGGAAACACAACTGACTTGGAAAAAAGATCTAGGAGAGACAATCTAAGGATTATTAATCTCCCTGAAAGCCACGATGAAAAAAAGAACCTAGATGCTATCTTCCAGGAAATCATGAAAGAAAATTGCCCTGATGTTTTAGAATCAGAAGGCAAAATCACCATTGAAAGAATTCACCAATCACCTCCTGAAAGAGACCCCAAAATTAAATCCCCAAGGAATATCATGGCTAAATTGCAGGACAATCACACCAAGAAAAAAAATATTGCAAGCAGCTAGAAAGAAACAATTCAATACTGAGGAACTGTAATTAGAATGACCCAAGGTCTGTCAGCTTCCACATTAAAGGATCAAAGGGCCTGGAATCAAATATTCTGAAAGGCAAAGTAACTTTGAAAATAGCCAAGAATAAGTTATCCAGGTAGAATGAAGATTATCTTCCAGGGAAGAAGATGGTCATTCAATGATATAGGAGAATTTCACCTATTTCCAATGAAAAAAAACAAATCTGAACAAAAAATTTGACCTCCAAACACAGAACTCAATAGAAGCACAAAAAGGTAAAGAGGAAAGAACTCTTGAGAACTATATTTCTACTATGGGTATACTTAAAGAATGGGGTTATAATTTGATTTTACTTTGATAAAATGAAAAAGAAACTAGAGGTGTAAAGGCTATCATACTGGAAAAAGAGGGGAAAAGAGGTAAAATAAAGTAAAAAAAAAGGAGGTAAGTAATGAGGTAAAATCAAATGAAGAGGCAAAGAAAATCTAATATATTTGAGGAAAAGAAGGGAGGGCAATGAGCATTGTGTAAATATTACTCTCATCAGATTGGCTCTAAAAGAGTATATCAGACACATTTGGTTTCACAGTAAAACTTGTCCCTCCTTATATGGAAGTAGGAGGGAAAGGAGGAAAAGAAAGGGATAGACTAATAAAAGGGAAAATAAAAGAATCAGGGAAAAAGTTTAGAAGGGACAGAGGGCCTCTAAAGGGGGGGAGGACTGTTGGAGGGAGGTGGTCATCAAAAAACAAAATACTGGGGAGGGGGGAAGGGACAAAGGGGAAAGGGAAGAGAAAAAATATAACTTTGGGTAAATAAGATGGCAGGAAATACAGATTTAGTTATTTTAACTATGAATGTGAATGGGGATGAACTCTCCCATAAAACGGAAGTGGATAGCAGACAGGATTAAAAGGCAGAATCCTACATTATGTTGTTTACAAGAAACACATCTAAAACATTGAGATACAAACAAAGTGAAGGTAAAGGACTGGAACAGAATCTATTATGCTTCAGGAGAGCAAAAGAAAAAATAAAAAAAAACAGGGGTAGCAATCCTTATCTGAGATCAAGTAAAAACAAAGATAGATCTAATTAAAAGAGATAAGGAAGGAAACTGTATAGACAATGAAGCGGTATCAATACTAAACATATATGCACCAAGTGGTACAGCATCCAAATTCCTAGAGGAGAAATTAACACAGATGCAAGAAGAAATAGACAGCCAAACGATACTAGTGGGGGATCTCAACCTTGCTCTCTCAGAATTAGATAAATCAAACCACAAAATAAATGAGAAAGAAATTAGGGAGGTGAACAAATTGTTAGAAAAATTAGGTATCATAGTTCTTTGGAGAAAATTGAACAGAAACAGTAGGGAGTTTATTTTTTCTCTGTGGTTCATGGAACTTATACAAAAATTAACTATATGTTAAGGCATAAAAATTTCAAAATCAAATGCAGAAAGGAAGAAATAGTAAATGCATCTTTTTTAGATCATGATGCAATAAAAATCACGTGAATATAAGTCCAGGAGAAAATAGACCAAAAGTTAATTGGAAATTAAATAATATAATCCTAAAGAATGAATGGATGAAAAAGCAAATCATACACATAATCAATAATTTCATCTAGGAGAATAACAATAATGAGACAACATACCAAAATTTATGGGATACAGCCAAAGCAGTTATAAGGGGTAATTTTATATCTCTAGATGCTTATTTGCATAAAATAGAGAAGGAGAAGATCAATGAATTGGGCTTACAATTGAAAAAGCTAGAAAAAGAACAAATTAAAATCCCTCAATTAAATACCAAATTGGAAATTCTGAAAAGAAAAAGGAGAGATTAATGAAATTGAAAATAAGAAACCTATTAAATTAATAAAACTAAGAGTTGGTTTTATAAAAAAAAAAACAACAAAATAGATAAGATTTTAGTCAATTTAATTAGAAAAAGGAAAGAGGAAAATCAAACTCCTTGTCTCAGAAATGAAAAGGGAGAGCTTTCCACCAATAAATAGGAAATTATAGCAATAATTAGGAGTTACTTTACCCAAATTTATGCCACTAAATTTGATAATCTAAATGAAATGGAGGAATATCTACATATATATATATATATGTATATATATATATAGCCCAGGTTAAAAGAAGAGGAAAAAAATTGTTTAAATAGCCCCATTTTAGAAAAAGAAATAGAACAAACTATGAATCAACTCCCTAAGAAAAAATCTCCAGGGCCAGATGGATTTACATGTGAATTCTACCAAACATTCAAAGAAAAATTAATTCTAATACTGTATAAACTATTTTAAAAAATAGGGAAAGAATGTGTAGTACCATTTTTTTATGATACAGATATGGTGCTGATAGGTAAACAAGGGAGGGTGAAAACAGAGAAAGAAAATTATAGATCAATTTCCCTAATAAATATTTATGCAAAAATCTTAAAATATTAGCAAAGAGATTACAGAAAATCATCCGCAGTATAATACACTATGACCAAGTACTGGTCATAGTGTATTATGCAGGGTTGGTTCAATATTAGGAAAACTGTCAGCATAATCAATTATATTAATAACCAAACTAACAAAATCATATGATTATTTCAATAAATGCAGAAAAAGCATTTGATAAAATCCAAATTCTTATTAAAAACACTAGAGAGTATAGGAATAAATAGGCTTTTCCTTAAAATGATCAATAGCATCTATTTAAAACCATCAGCAAGCATCATATGTAATGGGGACAAATTAGAACCATTGCTAAAAAGATCAGGAGTGAAACAAGGCTGCCCACTGTCACCATTACTATTTAATATTGTATTTAAAATGTTAGCTTTGGCAGTAAGCGAAGAGAAAATAAAGATTGAAGAAATTAGAGTAGGTAATGAGAAAACCAAATTATGACTCTTTGCAGATGATACAATGGTATATTTAGAGAACCCTAGAGATTCAATGAAAAAACTACTAGAAACAATTCACAACTTGAGCAAAGTTTCAGGAAACAAAATAAATCCACATAAATCATCAGCATTTTTATATATTATCAATAAAGTTCAGCAGCAAGAAATACAAAAAGTAATTCCATTCAAAATAACTGTTGATAATATGAAATATTTGAGAATCTATCTGCCAAGGAGAAGTCAGGAATTATATGAACTAAACTACAAAACACTTTTCACACAAATAAAGTCAGACCTAGTTAAGTGGAAAAAACATCAAGTGCTCATGGGTAGGTCGAGGGAATATAATAAAAATGACAATACTACCCAAACTAATTTACTTTTTTAGTGCCATACCAATCAAACTCCCAAGAAATTATTTTACAGATCTAGAAAAAATAGTAGCAAAGTTCATTTTTAAAAACAAAAGGTAAAGAATTTCAAGGGAATTAATGAAAAAAAGGCTGATGAAGGGGGCCTTGCTGTACTAAATATACTAAATATACTAAAAGTATATTATAAAGCAGCAGTCATCAAAACCATCTGGTATTGGCTAAGAAATAGAGTAGTTGATCAGGATAGAATCACAGGACAAACTAGGCAATAACTATAGCAATTTAGTATTTGACAAACCCAAAGACCCCAGTTTTGGGGATAAGAACTCACTATTTGACAAAAACTATTGGGAAAATTGGAAACTAGCATGGAAGAAGTTAGGGTTTGATCCACACCTATCACCACATACCAAGATAAGATATAAATGGGTTCATGATTTAAACATAAAGAGTGATATTATAAGCAAATTAGAGGAACATAGCATAGTTTACCTCTCAGACCTTGGGAGAGGGAAAGAATTTGTGTCAAAAGAACAGAACTCTTAATTCAACACTAGATAGATAATTTTGATATTAAGTTAAAAAGTTTTTGTAGAAACAAAACTAATGCAGACAAGATTAGGAGGAAAGCAATAAATTGGGAAAACATCTTTACATTTAAGGATTCTGATAAAGGCCTCCTTTATAAAATATATAGAGAATTGACACATAATTATAAGATTTCAAGCCAGTCTCCAATTGATAAATTGGAGCATTTCTATTGGGCTTATATCCCAAAGACATTTTTAAAAATTTTATTTATTATTTATTAATACTTTTTATTTGCAAAACATATGTATGGGGGGGCAGCTAGGTGGCGCAGTGGATAGAGCACGAGCCCTGAAGTCAGGAAGACCTGAGTTCAAATCTGGTCTCAGACACTTAACATTCCTTAGCTGTGTGACCCTGGGCAAGTCACTTAACCCCAATTGCCTAAACAAAAAAGCAAAAAAAAAACCAAAAAACAAAAAACAAAATAAACCAACAAACAAAAAAACAAAAACAAAAACATATGTATGGGTAATTCCTAACATTAACCCTTACAAAGCTTTCTGTTACAAATTTATCCCCCCTACTACCCACCCCTCCCATAGATGGCAGGATATCCACTACATGATAATTATGTTAGAATACTTAAGAAATAGAATATATGTATAGTTATTGCCACACATCATTTTTGTGCAGGAGAAATCGTATCTACAAGAAAGAATAATCTGATAAAGGAAATAAATGCAAGCAAACCTCAATAGAGAACATGAAAATGTTATGTTGTGGTCCACATTTCACATCCCTCTCTCTGGGTGTATATGGCTTTCTTCACTGAAGAATTGGAACTGGTTTGAAGCATTTCATTGTTGAAGAGAGTCATGTCCCTTAGAACTGATCCTCATATAGTATTGTTGTTGCCGTGTATAATGATTTCCTGGTTCTGCTCATTTCACTCAGCATCAGTTCATGCAAGTCTCTTCAGGCCTCTCTGAAATCGTCCTGCTGGTCGTTTCTTACAGAACAATAATATTCCTTAACATCCATATACCATAATTTATTCAGCCACTCTCCAATTGATAGGCATCCATTCAGTTTCCACTTTCTAGCCACTACAAAAAGGGCTGCCACAAACATTCTTGCACATGTGGGTCCCTTTCCTTCTCTTATGATTTCTTTGGAATATAAGCCCAATAGAAACACTGCTGGGTCAAAGGGTATGCATAGTTTGATAACTTTTTGAGCATAGTTCCAAATTGCTCTCCAGAATGGTTGGATCCGTTCACAGTTCCACCAATAATATATTAGTGTCCCAGTCTTCCCACATCCCCTCCAACATTCATCTTTATCTTTTCCTGTCATTTTAGCCAATCTGACAGGTGTGTAGTGGTACCTCAAGAGTTGTCTTAATTTGCATTTCTCTGATCAATAGTGATTTGGAGCACCTTTTCATATGATTATAAATAGTTTTAATTTCATCATCTGAAAATTGTCTGTTCATATCATTTGACCATTTATCAATTGGAGAATGGCTTGAATTCTTATAAATATGAGACAGTTCTCTATATATTTTAGAGATGAGACCTTTATCAGAACCCTTAAATGTAAAGATGATTTCCCAATTTGATGCTTCCTTCCTAATCTTGTCTGCATTAGTTTTGTTAGTACAGAAACTTTTTAACTTAATATAATCAAAATTATCTATCTGGTGTTCAATTAAGAGTTCCAGATCTTTTTTGAACATAAATTTATTCCATCTCCACAGGTCTGAGAGGTAAACTATCCTATGTTCCTCTAATTTGGTTATAATATCATTCTTTATATCTAGAACATGAACCCATTTAGATCTTATCTTAGTGTGCAGTGTTAGGTATGGGTCCAGCCTTAATTTCTTCCACATTAGTTTCCAATTTTCCTAGCAGTTTTTGTTGAATAGTGAGTACTTATCCCAAAAGCTGGGGTCTTTGGGTTTATCAAACACTAAATTGCTAACGTTATTACCTAGCTTGTCCTGATATCCTATCCTATGCCACTGATCGACTGCTCTATTTCTCAGCCAGTACCAAATGGTTTTGATGACCGCTGCTTTATAATATAGTTTTAGATCTGGTACAGCAAGGCCACCTTCATCTGTCTTTTTTTTCATTAATTCCCTTGAAATTCTTGACCTTTTGTTCTTCCAAATGAACTTGGCTACTATTTTTTCTAGATCTGTAAAATAATTTCTTGGGAGTTTGATTGGTATGGAAATAAATAAGTAAATTAGTTTGGGCAGTATTGTGATTTTTATTATATTCGCTTGGCCTACCCATGAGCACTTAATGTTTTTCCCATTGACTTGGTCTGATTTTATTTGTGTGGAAAGTGTTTTGTAGTTTAGTTGATAGAGCATCTGACATGTTCTTGGCAGATAGATTCCCAAATATTTTATGCTGTCATCCGTGATTCTGAATGGAGTTTCTTTTTCTATCTCTTGCTGCTGAACTTTGTTGGTAATATATAAAAATGCTGATGATTTATGTGGATTTAATTTGAATCCTGCAACTTTACTAAAGTTGTAAATTGTTTGTAGTAGTTTTTTTATTTTTATTTTTTTTAATTTTTTATTTTATTTGCATAACATATGTGTGGGTAATTCTTCAACAATAACCCTTACATAGCTTTCCGTTACAAATTTTTTCCCCCCAACTTCCCCACCCCTTCCCTAGATGGCAGGATATCCATTGTAGTAGTTTTTTTAGTAGAGTCTCTAGGGTTCTCTAAGTATACCATCATGTCATCTGCAAAGAGTGATAATTTGGTTTCTTCATTACCTACTCTAATTCCTTTTATCTCTTTTTCTTTTCTTATTGCCAAAGCTAACATTTCTAATACAATATTAAATAGTAATGGTGACAGTAGGCACCCTTGTTTCACTCCTGATCCCATTTATTCCTATACTCTCTAGTGTTTTTAAAAGGAATGGGTGTTGGATTTTATCAAATGCTTTTTCTGCATCTATGGAGATAATCATATGGTTTATGTTAGTTTGGTTATTAATATAATTGATTATGCTGATAGTTTTCCTGATATTGAACCAGCCCTGCATTCCTGGTATAAATTCTATTTGGTCAAGATATATTATCCCGGAGATAACTTTCTGTAATCTTGTTGCTAAAATCTTATTTAACATTTTTGCATCAATATTCATTAGGGAAATGGGTGTATAGTTTTCTTTCTCTGTTTTCACCCTACCTGATTTAGCTATCAGCACCATATCCATATCATAGAAGGAATTTGGTAGTACACCTTCTGTTCCTATTTTTTCAAATAGTTTGTATAGTATTGGAATTAATTGTTCTTTGAATGTTTGGTAGAATTCACATGTAAAACCATGTGGCCCTGGAGATTTTTTCTTAGGGAGTTGATTAATAGGTTGTTCTATTTCTTTTTCTAAAATGGGGCTATTTAATTTATTTCCTCTTCTGTTAACCTGGGAAATCTATATTTTTGTAGATATTCCTCCATTTTATTTAGATTATCAAATTTATTGGTCATAAAGTTGAGCAAAGAAACTCCTAATTATTACTCTCATTTCCTCTTCATTGGAGGAAAGTTCTTTCTTATCATTTTTGAGACTAACAATTTGATTTTCCTCTTTCCTTTTTCTGATCAAATTAACTAAAGGCTTGTCTATTTTGTTGGTTTTTTCATAAAACCAACTCTTAGTTTTATTTATTAATTCAATAGTTTTCTTATTTTCCAATTTCGTATTTAATTGAGGGTTTTTAATTTGCTCCTTTTCTAGTTTATTTAATTGTAACCCTAATTCATTGATCTTCTCTTTCTGTATTTTATGCAAATAAGCATCTAGAGATATAAAGTTACCCCTTATAACCGCTTTGACCGTATCCGACAAATTTTGGTAATGTGTCTCATTATTGTCGTTCTCCTGGATGAAATTATCGATTGTGTCTATCATTTGCTCTTTCACCCATTCATTCTTCAGGATTAGATTATTTAATTTCCAATTAACTTTTGGTCTATTTTCTCCTGGCCTTATATTACATTTGAGTTTTATTGCATCATGATCTGAAAAGGATACATTTACTATTTCTGCTTTTCTGCATTTGATTTTGAGGTTTTTATTCCCTAACACATGATTAATTTTCGTATAAGATCCATGAACCCCTGAGAAAAAAGTATACTCCCTTCTATCACCATTCAATTTCCTCCAGAGATCTGTCATACCTAACTTTTCTAACATTTTGTTTATCTCCCTAACTTCTTTCTTATTTATTTTGTGGTTTGATTTTTCTAATTCTGAGAGAGCAAGGTTGAGATCTCCCACTAGTATAGTTGTACTGTCTATTTCTCCTTGCATCTCTGTTAGTTTCTCCTTTAGGAATTTGGATGCTATACCACTTGGTGTATATATGTTTAGTATTGATACCGCTTCATTGTCTATGGTACCCTTTAGTAAAATATAGTTTCCTTCCTTATCCCTTTTAATTAGATCTATTTTTGCTTTTACTTGATCTGAGATAAGGATTGCTACCCCTGCTTTTTTTGTTCACTTGAAGCATAAAAGATTCTGTTCCAGTCATTTACCTTCACTCTGTATGTTATCTCTGTGTTTTAGATGTGTTTCTTGTAAACAACAAAATGTAGGATTCTGCCTTTTAATCCAGTCTGCTATCCACTTCCATTTTATGGGAGAGTTCATCCCATTTACATTCACAGTTAAAATAACTAAATCTGTATTTCCTGCCATCTTATTTACCCAGTTATATTTTTTCTCTTCCCTTTTCCCTTTGTCCCTTCCCCCCTTCCCAGTATTTTGTTTTTGATGACCACCTCCCTCTAACAGTCCTCCCCCCTTTCGATCTCTCCCTCTTTTTTACACCTTTCCCCTAATCCTTCTATTAATTTATCCCTTTCTTTTCCTCCTTTCCCTCTTACTTCCCTATACAGAAGGCCAAGTTTTCCCCTGAAATCAAATGTGTCTGATATACTCTTTTAGAGCCTAATCTAATGAGAGTAAGATTTACACAATACTCATCACCCTCCCTTCTTTCCCTCAATTATATTAGATTTTCTATGTCTCTTCATGAGACTGCCTTATTTTACTTCCTTTTTATTTTTACTTTATTTTACCTCCTTTCCCCTCCCCCTCTTTTTTTACATTATGATATATCTTCCACCTCTAATTTCTTTTTGATTATTATCAAAGTAAAGTCAAATTATACCCTTATTCTTTAAGGATACCCCTAGTAGAGGTATAGTTCTAAAGAGTTCTTTCCTTTTTACCTTTTTACGCTTCTCTAGAGTTCTGTGTTTGGAGGTCAAATTTTTTGTTCAGATCTGGTCTTTTCATTAGAAATAAGTGAAATTCTCCTGTATCATTGAATGACCATCTTCTTCCCTGCCGGATGATGCTCATTCTAGCTGGATAGCTTATTCTTGGCTGTAATCCAAGTTCTTTTGCCGTTTGGAATATTTGATTCCAGGACCTTCTATCCTTCAATGTGGAAGCTGACAGATCCTGTGTAATTCTAATGACAGTTCCTCGGTATTTGAACTGTTTTTCTAGCAGCTTGTAATATCTTTTCCTTGGTGCGATAGTTCTGAAATTGGGCCACGATATCCCTTGGGGTTTTAATTTTGGGGTCTCTTTCAGGAGGTGATCGGTGAATTCTTTCAATGACAACTTTGCCTTCTGATTCTAAAACATCAGGGCAATTCTCCTTCATGATTTCCTGGAAGATAGCATCAAGGTTCTTTTTTTCATCATGACTTTCAGGGAGTCCAATAATCCTTAGATTGTCTCTCCTGGATCTGTTTTCCAAGTCAGTTGTTTTTCCTAGGAGATATTTCTTCTATTTTTTTCATTTTTTTTTGTTTTTGTTTGACTGATTCTTGAAGTCTTATTGAGTCATTCATTTCAATTTGTTCAATTTTAATTTTTAAGGTATTATTTCCTTCAGCTATCTTTTTTAGCTCCTTTTGTAACTGGCCAATGGCATTTTATGGTTCATTGCATTCTTTTTGCATTTTGCCAATTTTATTTTTCAGTGAATTGTTGTCTTTTTCCAATTCACTAATTTTGTTTTTCAGTGAATTGTTATCTTTTTCAAATTCACAATTTTTATTTTCTAGTGAGTTGGTGACTTTTTCCAATTCACCAATTTTGTTTTTCAGTGAATTGTTGTCTTTTTCCATTTTGCCAATTTTATTTTTCAGTGAATTGTTGTCTTTTACCAATTCACTATCTTTATTTTCTAGTGAGTTGGCAACTTTTTCCAATTCACCAATTTTGTTTTTCAGTGAATTCTTGTCTTTTTCCATTTTGCCAATTTTATTTTTCAGTGAATTGTTGTCTTTTACCAATTCACTATCTTTATTTTCCAGTGAGTTGGCACCTTTTTCCAATTCACTAATTTTGTTTTTCAGTGAATTGTTTTCTTTTACCAATTCACTACTTTTATTTTGCAGTGAGTTGGCGACTTTTTCTGATTCACCAGACTCATTTTCCAGTTTTTCCCATCTCTGTTGCAGGGCGATGTTTCCTTCTTGCACTGCTCTCAATTTATTTCCCCAATCTTCTTCTAGCTCTCTTTTGAGATTCTTTATGCAATCTTCCAGGTAAGCCTTCTGAAAGGGAGACCAGCTTAAGTTCACCTTTGTGGCTTTATCTGGGATTGTTTTCAGAATCTCAGGATCTGGGGACTTCTCTAATTTCTCTCCGTAAAAGCTGTCTATGGTGAGAGCTCTCTTCTACTTCTTACTCATGGTTTTGAGCTGAGGTATCAGTCACCAGCAGGGAATTCAGCAGCAGCAGCAATTTCAATTTGCCCTGGGGCAATTTGCCAAGTTGACTTCCAGTCTGGGGCTGATCTAGCTAGATCCTCACTAGGACCACACTTTCAGCTGCTCTCAATCCACCCTTTATCAAAGGTAGACTTGCCAAAGCACCTGCCCACAAGCAGAGCAAAGTGGCCCAATCATCTCCCAGGGACTTCTGGCAGCCTTAAATCTTCTGGTCCGTCCCAGCCCCAGACTTGCACCCCGGCTGCGCCCTGGCGTCTGAGCGCTGGGAGCTGCTCGATCCCCTGCCGGTCTAAAACTGACCTCAGAAGTTCTTTCAAAGTAAATATTTGGTAGAAGTGCGTTGTAGTCCAAGTGTTTGGTGGAGCCCTCACTCCAGAACCAGTTTGGAGGCTCAATTTGTCTGGGTCTAAGGGAAGGTCTCAGGTGCTCACAGAGAACGCTGTCTGCAGTTCGCCATCTTGGCTCCCCAATCCCAAAGAGATTTTAAAAGAAGGAAAGAGATCCATATGTGCAAAAATGTTTGTGGCATCCCTTTTTGTAATGGCTAGAAACTGGAAACTTAATGGATGCCCATCAATTGGAGAATGGCTGAATAAATTATGGTATATGAATGTTATGGAATATTATTGTTCTGTAAGAAATGACCTGGAGAGACTTGCATGGACTGATGCTGAGTGAAACGAGCAGAGCCAGGAGATCATTATACATGGCAACAACAAGGCTATGTGATGATCAATTCTTATGGATGTGACTCTCTTTAACAACGTGATGTTTCAAACCAGTTCCACTTGTTCAGAGATGAAGAAAGCCATATACACCCTGGGAGAGGCCTGTGTGATCTGAGAGTGGACCACAACATAGCGTTTTCACACTTTCTATTAATGTTTGCTTGCATTATGTTTTCCTTCTCAGGGTTTTTTTTAAATTTTTTTTTTGTAGATATGATTTTTCTTGTACAGCAAGATAGCTGTATAGCTATGTATACACATCTTTTATTTGTCAGGTATTTTAACATAATTAACATGTATTAGACTTCCTACCATCTAGGGGAGGGGGTGGGTGGGCGGGAAGGAGAGGGAAATTTATAACAGAAAACTTTGCAAGGGTTGATGTTGAAAAATTACCAAAGCATATGTTTTGCAAACAAAAAGCTTTAATAAAATAAAATTTTAAAAATTACATCTACTAATGTATATTCCTATTACATGTGGTTGTTGGGAGAGAGTTGGTTTGTAAATATAATTAAAGATGTTCAGAGTTTAAAGGGCCCTAAGGGCAACACATGCTCAATCAAAAATCACCTTCATCACATCACTGACAAAAGGGCATACACTTCATCTGAAAACATCCAAAGAAAGACTTAGTACTTTTTGAAACAGCCATTTTGCTTTGGGGAAGTCTTAATTGTTAGGAAATGTTCATTAACTTAATTACCTACATCACTTTTATTATCTACAAGTCTCTTTAAAGATTTTACCCATTGTTATTTGTTCTTCTGATAAAAAGTAGAGCAATTCAAATCACTCTCACAGGTGTCAGTTCTTCAAGTAATTGACAAGAAGTATCACCCCTACTCTCAAATCCATATCAGGACAAATTAAATGTTCTCCATTTCAAGCTAAACAATTGCATTTCCCTCAATTGTTCCTCAACAATTTTCTTTACTATTCTCACCCTCTTGTACATTTCAATTTGTTAGTGATTGTAAAATGTAACATCTACATTAGAACACAATGCTCTGGATGGGATCTTATAGGAGCACATTATATCAGGATTATCTATTACCTACTATACACAATTCTATTCTCTTAATTTTGAGTGACTTTTACTCAGCTTGAATGTTCTGTTCATCAAACCCCTGACAACACTTTTTAAAACAGAATTTTACCTAGCCTTGCCCACACGAGTCTATACTTGTGAAGCTCATTTTTAAATCAAGTATAGAATTTTACATTTACTTCATTATATTTTTAATCTCATGGACATACTCACTTCTGCTATACAGACAGCAATCCAGCAATACTTGCTCATAATCTGTGATTGTTATCTGTATTTTACCACAAAACTCCTTAGAAGTTGATTTATCAAGTTGAAACTTATCTAAAATTTCTAACATCATCTGTGTATCATCACGTGCTGCCTATACATCTGCTGTCCTCTCATTCTTGTCACATGAATGGTTCATCCTTTTTTGCAGACCTGATTTTTATAACTATTCTTTCATTGGTAATATATTATGTAATGCCTATTTATATTTACTCAACACTTCTTCATTGCTTTTGGAGTGAGGTACAATTAGTGTTGTGCTGGTAAAATTTTAACAACCAGCTCTTTGAAAATTCATGGCACATTTTAAATTTAATCTACATTATTATTTTCTCTTCACCATTTAAATTGTAGCATTTAATGAGGATCTCTGAAAATTTCAGCTCAAGCTTAAAAAAAAAAACAAGCTAGTATAACCTAACTATGGCACCCTATGGAACTATTTGAAAATGTAACAAAAAATGAGGCTAGATTTTGTATTTCAAGAAATTTTAAAGGAAAACTAATTATATATCTTAGATCTAGAGGGCAAAGTGAAAATAAAACCCACCAATCACCTATTTTTTTAAAAGAAAAGAAAAATCCCAGGAAGATTATGCAGAGCTTCCAGGTGTAGGGGAAGTGGATGACACGTGAATTTCATGCTCATATCAGTTAGGAAAAGAAGGGAAGAATAGAAACATATACATATACACACAAAACAGATATTGAAATATGTATCACTCAATAAAGATATAGCAAGGAAAATGGAGAAGAAAGAAGGGTAATTAAGAGGGATAGGAGATTAAAAGAAAGATTGCTCCTAAATAAAATAATTTATAAATAAGAATGCACAAAAACATTTATAGTACTTTGGTGATGGCCAAAAAAATTGTAAATATAGGGGGTGCCCACTATTTAGTGACTGGTTGAGTAAGTAATAGTACATAAATATGATGGAGTTATACTGTGCTTTAAAAATGATGATGGAGTTCTTTTCAGAGAAATCGGGGAAGACTTCTATGAACTGAAGCAAAGTGAAGCTAATAGCATAAAGAGAACAAATTTATATCTTAACAATAATATTGCAAAAACAACCAATCTTGAAAGAATTAGCAACTTTATAATTCATAATATAACTGCTTCTTACTTTCTGATAGAGAAGCTTGGATTCATGTTGCAGATTGAGACAATTTTTCTGAATATGGCTAATGCAAAGGTTTATTTTGATAGGCTATATTGTTTGCAATGAGTTTTATTTTTATCTATTTTCAATTATGGGAGGTTCAGAATGGGAATGGGAAATAGTTGGTCTTTTGAAAATAAAAGTCTCCTTCAACACTGCTGATCTTCAAATTCATTTAATTTGTCACCCCCGTTGTATAAAGAGGGAAATAGACATTTGAGGAAACGCAATTAATACTTTGAGGTTATTTAATTTATTTTTACTTATGAAATTAATTATTGGTACTTTTATCCTTTGTATTTTTGAAAACAACATTGCCATTTCCCAAAGATTTTTCTCATGTCTTCCCTAGTCCTACCTATAGACCCAGTTGACAACAGTTGAACAAAACAAATTGAGTTCATCTGAAAATGCATGATTTTCTTCACAAATAGAGTCTGCTATATATCTCCCATGATGTCGTAAGGAAGTATAGTTAGGCAACTAGTGGATAGATAGCTGGAACTAAAATTAGGAAAGTCTGAGCTCTTATTCATACTTAAATATTTAGTATGTGTATGAGAATTCACTTAACCTTTTTCTGCCTTAATTGTCTCATGTATAAAGAGAAGATAATAATAACACTGAACTCCCAGGTTGTTGAGAGAATGAAATAAACTAATATTTGTGAATCATCTTGTAAAACTAAAAATGTTATATACATGCCAGATTACTGTTGTTATTGTTGTTGCTGCTGTTCTTATTGGTTATTACTAATCATCCACTCGCAATGTCTGTTCACTATATCCATCAGCATTAATATGTGTCTCATTTTTGTTTCCCTTAGCAATATTGTGGATGTCATGTAAATTGTTCTTCTGTTTGTGTTTCCTTCTCTCTATATCAACTACTATAAACCCTCTTGTGCTTCTTTTTATTCTTCAACTTTACCCTTTCTTACAGTTAGTCAATCAACAAATGTTAATTTAGTACATTACTCACTGAAACTTGCACCACTCTGGAAATACAAAAAAAAAAAAATGTGAAATACAGTTTCTGCCCTCAAGAAGTTTTCAGTCTTATGAGGGAAATAGCATGCAAATAATTATTTATATACAAGTAATATACAGTATAAATTAGAAACAATCAACAGAGGAAAGACTCTGAGAGTAATAAGGATCACAAAAGGATTCCTCTAAATGAAGAGATTTAAGCTGCAAAAAAAAAAAAAATTAGGGAAGTCATGAGGCAGAGATGAATTGAATCTTACCAAAAAAGGGTAAATCCCATCATAAAAAAAGAACAAGTAAGTTCTACAATAGAAAAAACAGAAATTGATTAGGATAGGGAGCTCAAATTCAGCTAGAGACATACATATCTGTGTTTAGCACAACTTGAAGAATCACAACTTATAAAACTCATAGATTTATCTTAAATAACTGAACTTCTCAGGACATTTGTTTTAAAGATGTATATTTTTCCCTTTCCCATTTTTTTTCTCTTCACCACTCTTAACTAAGACATTCTATGTCAGAATGAATTTTCTATATTGCATATATCTCATTTTCTTAGGAAAGAAAACTATCTAAGTCTATCTTTGATTGTATAATTTTAGGATGCACATTTGATTAGGAAGTAACCATTTGTTACAATATATTGAAGGCTACGTGGTGTGATCACATTCTAATAATCTCCAATTTTCAATGGCTTAACTTTTTTTTAATCAACTGCAAAAATAGTGTATTTGAAAAACCCTGTAAGGAAAAATCTGATTTTTAAGACAGATTCAGTGGCTTTAATAAAATCTTTAGCCTATAAAATGTGTTCTTAACATATAAATTACTTTTTACAAAATAATGGCAACTTTAATGCATTTTTTTAATTAAAGCTTTTTTATTTGCAAAACATATGTATGGGTAGTTCTTCAACATTGACCCTTCCAAAGCTTTCCACCACAAATCCCCCCCCCCAGTCCTCTCCTATCGCCTAGATGGCAGGAAGTCCACTACATGTTAATTATATTAAAATACTTGACAAGTCAAATAGATGTATACATATTTTCACTTATCTTGCTGTGCAAGAAAAATTGTATCTACAAGAAAAAAAATCTGAGAAAGGAAACCCAATGCAAGCAAACATCAATAGAGAGCATGAAAGTATTATGTTGTGGTCCACATTTCACATCCCTCTATCTGGGTGTATATGGCTTTCTTCACTGAACAAGTGGAACTGGTTTGAAACATTTCATTGTTGAAGAGAGCCACATCCTTCAGAACTGATCATCATGTAATATTGTTGTTGTCGTGTATAATGATCTCCTGGTTCTGCTCATTTCATTCAGCATCAGCTCATGCAAGTCTTTCTAGGCCTCTCTGAAATCGTCCTGCTGGTCGTTTCTTACAGAACAATAATATTCCATAACATTCATATACCATAGTTCATTCAGCCACTCTCCAATTGATGGGCATCCATTCAGTTTCCAGTTTCTAACCTCTATAAAAAGGGCTGCCACAAACATTCTTGCACATGTGGGTTCCAATAATGGCAACTTAAAAAAAAAAAAAAAACATCTTCAGCCTTACATTTCCCCATGCAATTATTTTCTCTCCATTAATTATTGATGTTGGTGTTGATGGTGGTATAGGTAAGTGGGAATATGAAGTGGAGGGGGCATTGATATGTGATTTTATTGATGTAGGGAGTTCTCAGTGCCATGATAACTTGTACCATCACAATTTCTTTCCAATACAAAGCCATAAAGAGTGGTTTAAGGGCACTGAAATGCTAAATGACTTACCTATGTATAAAAGCAATAAAACTACTTTTTGTCCTAACTCAAAGATAAGGCTTTTATCTACTTTTCCATGTATGCTTACCTTAGACAAATGACCATATCAAAGTAGTTTAAAATTCATGGTGCATATATGAAGAAAGAAGAAATTATTTCCCTATTATAATTGGAAATCATCAGTATCTATCTCTTGACATTTAAATTAATCTGGATAATCAAACACAACTTCACTCATTTTTTTTTGGAGCACTGAATGTACCCAAAGACTTCTTAGATCTATGTTTCTTCTTTCTAAGACAAATCATTTTGCAAGTGAATTGTCCCATTGTTGAACTATATACGTCTGTCATGAGTTTATGACTCATGAGAATAACCCTAGTTAAGAATTCTCTGTATATTGTGTGATGAATGATTACCACCCCCATCCTCCTTTCCTATGAGATATTCTAGAAATATTTTTAGTTGTGATTACTGCATAAGAAATTCATGAATAAGTTTTTATTTTCCCTGTTGTTTTTAATCCCATATTATTCTGGGGAGTTTTAGATGAATGATTTTATTCATTGACAAAGAAGCTTGATTGGACAGGTGTTTTGGTTCATTAACCTCATGATAAGTTTGTGTTATCTGCATAAGTATTCTCATTGCAAGTTGGGATTTGATAGTAGCTCTCTCACATCAAGGAAACAAATTGCCTTGTCTTAAAAGATAACATTTTTAGAAAATTTAATTGATGGCTTTAGAATTTCACAAATGACAAAGTAATTGTATTTTTCTCTTGTATGCTATTTTATAAACCTTACAATGGGCATTATGAGGTACCTGCGACAGACTGCCAGTTGTGCAGACTGATTTCTTCAGCTCCATGTAATACAAAACAGGACTAAAGCAAAGAACTCTAATTACAATTATCAGAGTTTAATGAGCAATTGTCTATTAAAGATCCCTCCCCATTTTTAAAAGTAGATGGTTTAAGAAATTACAAATAACTGGTGCCCATTGCTTATTGAATTTCATTAAATAAAATGAAAACTCATCACATAACATTCTGCTACAATGATTCTAAAGATTTTTTGGGGGTGAACTTTACATATTTCTTTCTATGACAAGAAATATAGCTAGCCTATATTTTCTGCCCATTTGACAATTTCAGGAAAAGAAAGATTTACATAAGTACTTTTATATATTTTTCACCCACCTACCCCCTTGTAAATAATATTCTGCAGCCAAAATAATACGATAGTCATTTATTGTAAATTTTAATCTCTGAGTACCTCCAACTAAATATTATTTATGTTGTTTTTTTTCATATAGTTTCTCCTACCCATTCATGATTAGACTATAAGTTTCTTAAATAGAAAGTTCTTTTCCCCGTTTTCCTTCTATGTCTCTTTTTAGATCCTTTTTGAGCTCTTCCAAAGGAGCCTTTTGAACTGGAGAAAAGTTCCTATCCCTTTTTGAGGCATTATTTGTCTGCATTTTGCATTTGCTGTCCTCTTCTGGATTTTTTTTTCTTTCTTCATAGTAATTTTCTAAGGTTAGAACTTTTTTTTGATATTTTTGCTCATTTTTTAAGGCTGAGGTTTACTCTTAGGTCACAGAGAAGATTGTCCTAAGCTTCTTTTTCAGGGTAACAGGGACTTCTCATTGACTATACTGGTTCTGGTGCTGCAGTTTTCCCCACTCCACTGAGTGGCCTGGCCAAGTACTGCCTGTTATGCTGGTGTTCAGGGCTAAAAATTTGTCTTCTATGGTTGTTTTTGAGGTCTCACAGCTAGTCTGCTGATCTGGTCTTTTGAACCAGGAAAGAGTAACCAATAGCTAGACTGAGCCTCCCTGCACTGGGCTTTCCCTGACCGGACCTCTCCTAGCCAGGTCTTTCCATGACACTCCTGTTCTGGGTCACAACCCCCATGCCCAATTGAAGAGAGCTTTCCTGAAGTCTTTCCAAGTTATCTTAAACTGGAAAAAAAACTATTACACTTTGAATGTTTGTGCATTTTGTCACTCCCAAATGCTTTCAGATACTTGATGTAGCATTAAAACTGAGGAAAGCCATGAAGAGCTCAGGCAATGTCCTGTTCATTCTTCACACCTTGACTCTGTTTGAATCCCCTTACATTGTAGTTCCTTCTCTTGATTATTTCCAATTTATATGATATAATTTGTTTGTTCATAGTTGTTATACACACACACACACACACACACACACAGGCTTTCTGTTTTATTAGAATTTGAGTTCCTTGAGAGAAAAGAAAGGCTTTTTGTTTTGGCATTTATTTATTTTATTTATTTTTTATGTTTTTATTTATTTTAGCTTTCTTTGTATTCTTAACATTTAGCTCAATATCTGGCAAATAATAGGTACTTAATAAATTGGATGATTGACACTTAAATAAAACCAGAAACTAATCATTCAAAGTCTCCAAATCTTCATTAATAGAGAAAATAATGCCTGAAGTATTAACCTCAAAGGATTATTCATATTCTCAGAACTATAAAAAGCTTTAGAAATCATCTGGTCAGAGAGGCTCATTTTATAGATGTTGAAATGAGGTTCATAGTATTGAGGTTACTTTCCTTCAGTCACAGAACTTTTATTTGACAAGACTGGGATTTAATCTAAGATTCTCAGTCGCTAAAATAGGCTTTTTCTCACTGCATCAGACTTGGATATTCAGATATTTACTATGTGTAAAGCAGAATATGAACTTCAAAGAATTTAAATCTTCATTATTATTGGTAATAAAAATCTAGTTGTGAACACAAGGGTGATATACATGAAGTAATTAGAGAACAATTAAGTTCTAACCTGTATGTCTGAGTTAAAATACCATAGGATTCAGAGACTGGAAAAAGTTAGTTATTGGGAACAGCTTCATAACTGTGGTGGGACATGAGTCTTATAAAAGTATATATAGGACTTGGACAAGTAGAAAAAGAAAATTATAGGTCAGAGAAATGGCATGAGATCTTTTATGGGAAGAATGACAAGTGCTCATGAGGGACAATGAATTGACCATTCTGATTTTAGGATATGTTTATTGAAGATTAGTAGAAAATAAGTAAACAGAGAGAATGAGTTTAGGTAATGGGAGATCTGAAAACATGAGGAATGTTTGTAGACAATAGAATTCATGGACAAGTATTTTTGGAAACTGCAGTAACATTGTGAGGATGCTTTATTTAAAAAATGCATTTAATGATTTTTAAATTTAAATTTTATTCTTAAAATAATATGATTTCAGGAGTAATCATTCTGAGGAAACATCCACAGAACACTTACAAATTGCAGGCACCTATAATGATTAAATGACAATTTATAATAGAGAATATAGTCAAGAAGAGACCAAAGTTCAAAACCTCTTTTTTTGCCAATTGTTATCCTGGGTAAATTATTTAACCTCTTTGGGTCTCAACTATCTAATCTGTTAAATGAGGGAATGAATTTGTTGACCCTTCCAGCTATAAAATCTATGACTCTATTATTGATGTTTTGTTAAAGCTTGCTGAATAATAAATCCATTGTCAGATAGAAACATTGGCAGTATTAAGCCAGATGACATAAGAGTCATAAACTTGGAATCACTGCATGGTGTAATAAAGAAAGCAATGAGCAAGGAGGCAGAAGATCTGGGTTCACAATGTCATTCATTGTGAACTTAAGCATGTCAGGTAACTTTTTTGATCCTAAGTATCCTTACATATACAGTTAAGAAATTGGAAAAGATGATTTAAAAGGTTACCTTATAATGGGAACTGGAGCCACTGAAGCCTCCACTGCCTGAAGGCCAGGTAGACTAGATTTCATTACTCCCCCAGAGTTCTCTGATACTCTTAAAATTAATAAGGGAGGAAGGGAGTTTTTAAGGTTTTTATCATTGATTCCAGCTCCCACCAATGATATTCACTCAAGGTTTGTGTGTCCACTGATCCCCCACCCCCCAGAGTCTTTCTCACCCCTCTGTACCATTTAATCCTCATGTGAGAGAAAGGAAATTATATTCCTAACCAAATATAGCTCATAGTTGGACTGCTAGGCAATACAGTGGATAGAGTGCCAGTTGTGGAGTCAGGAAGATTCTTTTTCCTGAGCTTAAATCTGTCCTCACTCAATAGCTTTGTGACCCTGGGAAAGTCACTTAACCCTGCCTGCCTCAGTTTCCATATCAGTAAAAGGAGCTAGAAAAGAAAATGGCAAACCACTCCAGTATCTTTGCTAAGAAAACCTCAAATAGGATGGCACAACTGAAAAATTGAAGTGCTTAGGTGAGGTTTGGGAGAGCAATTATTCACAAAGATGAGGTGCAAAAATTGTGACAAATTCATAATGAGGCATTCTCCCTGCCCAAAGATCTTTTATTGATGAGTAAAGTTCATGGACAAAGGCCAAACAGGATTTTGCAAAGAAGTGATTCTTATACACAGAAGGAAGGGGGGAGTAACTAGGAAGGAGTTGAGGAGATAACAATATTTTGAAGGATTTGGGGAAATGCTTAAAGGATAAAATCAGGACAGAGTTGGGGGAATGGTCTCAGAGTAGATTAAGGAATTTCACCCTTAAGGAGAGGACAAACTGACTTGAGTTCCCATCAAAATGACTGAACATAAACAATAGTCAGGATTTGAAATCCAACCTCTCCTCCCTCCCCACTTTGTGTTCAGGTATCATGCTGCTTGGCTTCTCAGATGGTCATGGCTTGAACTCCCAAATTCCTTGGGTTTCCCCTTCAATACCTGAAACTCAAGAGGAAAAATACCAAAGAATAGAAATAAATATTCCCAGACCCATTTCTTTGAGCCAGAGTAAACGAGAAAGAATAGAAAAGGAATGTCCAAAATCCCATCTCCAGTTTAGATAAAAATAATCCAAAGAAACATGGCAGGAAAACAGGAGTTTAAAGGAAGTGGTGGGAAAAAAAATCGGTAGAAAGCAAGCCCACAATCAATTTTACTAGTTTTACGTACTCGGGCGGTCAATTAAAGCAGGCTAACCACAGTCACACAGCAAGTAATGAAGAGATCTCCATGGTAAGCAATTTGAATATGCTCCAAAGGACCCTCAAATGTTCCTCTGTGTTAGACAAGCTGGACATGCAAAGAAATGACCAGTTATTAGATTCACCTTATCATGGCAGGTCTTTATCTTTCTTAAACATTTTATTTCATATGACATTGGGTATGCCACAAAGAAAGTAGAATACATTCTACTTGATGGGTGAGCATTCTCTCTGCTTGCCCCCCATTCCTAAAAGACTCTCCCTTCTCTACTCTGATTCTTTAACTCCTTGTCTTCCTTTAAGTCTCAACTAAAATGTTACCATTTTTAGAAAAGATTTCCCCCCAAAACCATCTTATTTCCAAAGTGTCTCTCTTTCAATTCCCTCCCTATTTATATTTTGTATACATCTAATTTTGCATATATTCACTTATATTTTGTCTCTCTCATTAGATCACAAACTTCTTGAGGGTAGAAACTGTC
>JAJPUD010007186.1:8030-33556 GCA_023553655.1 Myrmecobius fasciatus | reverse complement strand
TTTGTCTCTCTCATTAGATCACAAACTTCTTGAGGGTAGAAACTGTCTTTTTCTTCTTTTGTATCCCCAGAGCTTAACAAAGAAACTACCACATAATAGGCACTTCTTAAATGTTGATTGATTAGTCCTCTAACACTATTCCATTTGCCCCAGGCACCAAGAATATATAAAGACATCAATATTTACTGAGTATTACCAAAGGACATATTCTTAAATGAATACATTTCCCTTTCTTTTGGAGGAATTTCCATTTTTTTTCAAAATTGTGGCAAACTAAACTAAGAGTAGTGCTTTTGTTATAAATTCAGAAAGCAAAGAAATACCAGAAGAGAAGGCATAAATTAGTGAGAGATCGTCATAACCACAAATGCTTATCTCCATTTTGTTGAGGTAGAAAATAAATTGAAATCATTGAAGAATTCCCAGGATCTGAACTGAAGAAACATTGGTAAGAAGATATTACTATACAGAAATCTCACTTAATTCTCAAAACACCGGGAAGAAGGTGCTAATATTATTCCCATTTTACAGTTAAATTGAAATAAACAGAAATTAAGTGACTTATTCAAGGTCATACATCGAGCAAGTATCTGAAGAAAAATGTGAATTTCTTCCTAAATCCAAACCCAGCTCTCTATTTGCTGGCTTCCTTACTGACTCAGATTACATTGATATTATTTATGATAGAATTTCAATCTATAGCAATGGGTGATATCAATCATTGAGTTGCTATGGCAGAAAAATGCCTTTCTCAATGAATTTTCTATTGCTGAACCTATCTGTGCTTATATAATGAAAGTCTTCTGAGGATAGCAAGACAGGACAAATCTTATGCTCTGTTGGCATAGCTTTCAAGACCTCAGGATATTGTTCAAATAATGTTCACGCTGATGAAGGAGGATGTTAGTTGAATGTAAAAAATAAAAAAAAGGAAGAAGGAAAGGAAGATAGGAAGGAAGGACAGAAGAAAGGAAATAAGGAAGGAGGGAGGAAAGTAAGAAAGCAAGAAAAAATGAAAAAGAAAGAAAGGAAAAAAGTAAGAGAAAGGAAGAAGGAAAGAGTTATATAATTAGAAAAGAAAGAAGAAAAGAAAGGAAGTTGTTAAAATTACTTGCTCTCAATTATGAGTTCCAATAAATCACTAATTTAATAAAAATTACTGACAGTAATTATGTAGTTGAAAATATAATTTCTTGTCAAAGAAAGCAAACAGTATTTTTGTTTCTGCAATACAGTGTAATTAGTGCTTACAGAAATCATACTAAAAAATGAAAAATGCCTTGTATACAATTGCAGAATGATGCATTGCAACTTACCACAGTATTCATTTTCACTGGTCCATGGTATTTAATTAAATGTTACTGATATTTTGATTAAGATTTTATTCTCTTTTCTCAGTAGTTTGTCTTCAGAATAGTATTTTAAAAAAAAAAACATTTAATAGCTAGCTTTTAGATCAGTGCTTTCTTCAGTCTTACAGTGCTTAAAATGCTACATAAATGTTAGCCTTTGTTATTAATTATTAGTAGCATTTTATTCAATATCTGGTGTTCAACCTACCTGTGAAAGGAGGTAAAGTGGTATGGGTTATTGTGTAGTGTGGGGAATAATTCTGGGCTGGGATGTTATACCTGTGGATAGTATGTTGTTATATTTCTTTTTTTAATTTTTAATACTATGACTAAATAGCTACAGTTATATGTTTGTACAAGAATTCAACTGAAAGGAAGCAGGAAAGGATTATGGCAGTTAAGTAAGGTAGGGTCTAATTCATGATGTGGTTGATTAAATCATGCATAAAACCTATTTTAGACTATAAAGAAGAATTTGAGACACCATCCACAAAGGAGCAGATTAAAGGTGGAGGGGAACAGTACAAATAGCTTATGGAGAAAAGAAATGTGATATAAAGATACTAGTGCTTCACAGATTAGTTACATACTCTGAAGTAGATAAATAATACATTTCAGTCTTGACACTAGACATGATGAAACTGAGCACACACAAAAATCGTTTTTTTTTTCCTTCCCTACTTACTGAGGACTTACTTGTGGTAGGGCCATGATTAAAGAAAATAAACTACAAAAAATAAAAAAACAAGCTTCCTAAATTTTTTTTTTTAGTTAAATGTCCTTATGTTGACACATTCCTCCCCAACTTAAGTCTGTCTTTTCTAACCAATAGTATCTACCTTCATTAACAACAGTTCATCTATCTAATCGGTATTTTGTGATATGGAATATAGAGATGTTTATAATATTGCTATAGATATTAATTTATTAAATTTATATTAATATTTGTAATCAAGTCAATACAATTTAATATGAGTTATCAAATGACTTGTAAATAATATATCAAAATACCATACTACCTCTCTCTATTTTTGTTTTTTCTTCTGTTGGTTTTACTATTTTGAGATGCCTTTGGAATTGATTTTTTTTTCTTTTGGAAAGCAATTGATTACTCAAAGAGATTGTCTAGTCAGTCATCAATCACATAGAGTCTTCTATACAAAGGAAGAAAGGAAATATATTAAAAAAATCATCTGTTATTCATAACAACTATCTTTCTTCCATTTCTTCCATCCTCACATACACTTTACTCCATTATACAAAAGACATCAATTTTTGTATAATGCCTTTTATATCCAGTATTATATAGTTCCAAGTAACAATATGTTGCATTTTAAAAAAAAATACACTATAGGGTTATTTTGAAAACATCATTTAAAACTTTCCTTTAATGTATCAACCTCATTTATTAGAAAAACACTGATTTAGAAGTCTTACACATATCTCTATTCCCTCCTCTTCCATTCCACCATACATCTTTTTAATTTTCTTTTTAAAATAATTTACTTATTTAATTTTTAATTTAAGGACTGAAACAAACAATTCTAGAACATAATATATCAAAAAAAAGATGATTGAACATGAATCTCCAAATCTATTATGTACAATTTGCTATTAACATGAAATATATAATAAAGTTATCATGTAATATTTTTTACTTTTTTGCCATCACCCCACCTCCATTATTCCTTTCTAAGGAAGTACTTTATTCATATTTTTCCCCTTTGCTAAAAAGAAAGATCTGTGCATAGAAGCAAAGATCAGAGTTAAGCTGAATTGTAACCATTTTAAAATGCTACTCTTAAAGCAGTGCTCAGAAGATGGTAAGTATTTAATTTATACTTGTTGATTGGTTGGGTTGATTGATTGATTAGAGCCCTTTATATCCCACTTCTTTCCTGGATGAATTAGAAAGTTAAAGGAAAAAGAAGCACATTGTATGAACCTTATCTTTTCCCATCCAGCAAAGACTACTCATGAATTCTTGACCCCAGAGAAAACCATTGACTTGAAAAAAGAGGAAGATTAAGGAAAAAGAGAACGAGGGAAAATGAGGAGGAATGAGGAGAAGAAAAAGGAGGAAGAGGAGGAACTAAAGGAGAAGAAGGAAAAAGAGAAGGAGAAGAAAGATGAACTATGTTCTATAAAAGACATTTAATTGATGTCTGAACAAAAGAAGAATCAAGTTTAAGTTTCTGGCATTCTAAACCAGTGCTCTTTCTACTAGCCTATAGCACAGTCATTTTATATCAGAAATTCTTTCAACTCAGCATTATTTTAAAAAGCTTGCAAAACTCATAAATTGAGTAAGATGGTCATAAAAGTGAGGGAGAGTGGTGATGATGGTACAGTGTGAAGAAAATACGAACTCCTTATCTAAGTCCTTCTATGCCCACATTTCTCTAGAGAAACAAGGTGAGGACAAAAAGATACTTAATGGTGATTAAATAGAATTAGCAAGATTTTTTTAGAAGAAACTAGGATTCACACTATAAGTAGGATGAGGAAGCATATCAACTACCCAAGGGAATTTTCTTTACCACACAACTTCCTCTGGATTCTATTCCTCACCCTCATCATTTCTGTACTCTGTTCAATAATTGTGTCTATTCTACCATGCTTACATGTAATGAAAGTTAACATTTCACATGGTGTTCCAATTCCTAAAAAGATTATATTTCCTAACTGATAGTCTTTGTGCAAAAAGACTGGAATCGGTGAGTGGGAGAGGGGTTACAGTTGTAGCAGTAAACTTGCCAGCAGAATCATTTTGTAAAATCACTGGTTTGTATTAAGTCCTTATGCTAGGGAAAGGAGGGGGACAGCTGGGGCCCAATTTCATTATCTAACAGATAGTTCCAGAGCACATAATGGTTAATCATCTATTAAATAAGGACCTTATGGTTGCAAGTATACAGAGCACTGAATCTACCACCCTCCATTTAACAGCTTTAGATCAACTAAGTCACTCAACTATTAGGGCGACTGCCTTTGCTTTAATAAAAAAAGATATAAAGATGAAGGATTTAATGCCTTAATGTCTTTTGTATATTATAAATGGGGAGAGTTATTAATGATAGGAATGAGATAGCCATTCATTTCTCTTCCATTTGGTGTCAAGATTAACTAATTACAGTGTAAAAATGAATAGAATCTCAAGGAATCAGTATTTATACAAGTATGCCTTTGCTATAACACATGTATAGATAGTGAAGTAACACATAAACATAATAAATTTTATGGGGATAGAGATCCTATTAATTCACATGATATAGACAAAGAAACAGTTCTACAAGTTCTACTCTTTCCTTTCTTCATTGCATTTAATACTTAATTATTGCTATGCAATTTCTCAATTAGAATTTAACATTCTTGAGAATAGGAATGAACTCATTCTGGTAGAGTACCTCCATGGTGATGAATAATGAAGCAGTTGTGATAACAAACCTCATATCTCATGACTAGCAGAAAGAAGAGAGGTAAAGGGCATGGATTCCTCATTTGGTATATTAATGGAATAAACAAGTGTTTATGGCTGACAGAAAGGGTTTCATCCTCTAGAGGATGTTACACATACATAATGACAGTACAGTAGTTGGCATTTAATCAATGCTTGAGTATTTGATTGATTGATTTGAAAAAGGCTCTGCACCTGGCAATAGCATTAAGTTTGGGTCTGCCCTCCTCTGTTCTCAACTATCACGGACAGCTCACTCTTCCTCCTCTAGATTTTGAAAGAGTGACTCTGAGTGTTACCATGATTGATTTTGGCAAGAAAGTTAGGAATATTTTCCCTAATAAATTATATTCCCTTCTTCACCCCTAATGAGCGTGTCCTCTAATTCAAATGAAGTAGAATTTTAGGTGCAATACAAATTTAATCCCTAGTGGGTCTGTCTTCCATGCTGGCATCTATGTATGTTCCATCTGGAGCTCTGCTTGGCTTTAATTCCAGGGGACATGGAGCTTAGGTTAAGCTACTTGCCTTGACATTTCATCATTATGCTTCTATCTCAACTTTCGATAATCAATATCTTTACAATTTCCTTAGTCTTCTCTTCCCACTGATTGGAAGGCTGGTTGTGGTGTACTAAAGCCCAAGATTTCCTTTAGAAAGTCTATACTTTTCAACTACTCTCCCATTTTCTAACTTCAGTTCTGTGTTGGATACCCTTTGGTGCACCTCACCCAAGGTTTCCAGCTTTCTATTTGTGTATTTCTCCATTGGTTGCTAAAGTTTTTGAAGGTAGGGATTGTCTTACTTTTTATTAGCTGAATTCGTAGTATTTAGCACAATGTCTTGTACATAGTTGGAAGTTATTAAAACTTTATTAAATGTATTTTATTATTGAAAAATCAATTTTGGGAAAAAATCACAAATCAGAGAGATGATTCTTTGGAAAGAATGCTTTATTTGAAGTCAGAGATTCTATACTCAAATCTAACTTCTGTTACTAACTGTGATTATGACCAGTTGCAAGACTGATGAAGTTGGATTCAAAGGACTTTTGTTCAAATGCTATCTCTTTTGCATATATGAGTTCAACAAAGTCACTTAAATTTGTTAGCAACAATTTCTCACCTTTAAAAGAAAGGGAGCTAAAAATCTATCTCCTATTCTTTTGGGGGACCCCTAATTTCTCATATGTAGCATAAGGAGTTTACTCTAGAACCTACACTCTAATATAAGGTTCCATTCATCTTCAAAGCCATATTCTTACTCTAGCTAAGCTTCTTGAGGGAAGAACAATTTTTGCTTCTCTTTTATATATTTAGTACTTACCACTATGCATGACAAATAGCAAGCACTGAATAAACGCTTGCTGTTTCACAAATTAATAGATAGCTAAGCAAGACTTTAAATAAAATAAATTCATGAGGAAGGAATTTGTTACTTGATGTGATTGGCATTAAGTCCTTCTCTTAAACAAAATTTATTGAGCATTTGCTATGGAAAAAGTCTTACAAAGGATGGGAAGAAATAAGGGTATTGTCCAACTCCCACTTTATAATTCAGTAATTGATACTGGAGAGAATCTGGATCACTGTCCATATGATTTATTTCAGTAACAAACTTTATAGCCTCAAATTTCTTTAAATCTCCACAGTATCATTTCCTTCCCTGCCCAAGTAACAACTACTTCAAGAAAACCTTGAATATCCCTCTAACATTTTCACATCTTGAAAGAAAAACACATTTTTTCCAAATGCCAGATCACAAATGATCTATTACTGGCCTTTGTGGAGTTTATGTTTTCCCATAGTTCTGGTAAATTAGGTTTTATCTACAGGTAATATAGTTGAAAATTTAGCTTACTTGTGTGGGTAAACTGTGCTGTGAAAAAGAGAATATAAAAAAGCTTTTTTTTCCATCTAAAAACACTTCTGGGGCATTTATTCAATAGAAAGGAGAAGTGTCTGCCCATGTAATTGTGCACCACTCTAAACTATTGAACACAACCACAAAAGCTGATGGCTTTGATTCCTGTAACCATTGGCATTGAGGCCACATCCTACTTCAAGTTTAATAGCACATAATAGTTATTTGTTCATGAGTGACTCCTACGACCTAACATTAATGGTAATCTAAAAAACAATTGACATCAATTCAGCCTGAGTAGGAATTCTACTATTGAACAGACATTCAATTGCATTGTTCCTTCAGCTTTGGTTCCCCAGAAGTAACAAAACATAGCTATACCAAACATGAATAGATAATGATGTGGGACCCTTACAAAGCCATTCTTAGAAATATAAGCTGTATTTTCTCAAATGGCCTTTCTAAATATTAGCCAATTGTTAGCTTTTGGAAGTATCCCTCAATGCATTTGTTAAACAATGGTAGTATGGTCCTTCATGTAGCAGGTGCTGAAAGCATGTTGACATTTGGTATATGAAGAAAGAATATAACAACTGTTGCTAAATGCCTTGTTATTTCCCTTCAAAGTGAAGATTCAAATTTAAGAAATTTACTTTGTAAAACAAATGACTTGCTCTGTTCTATATTCAGAAAGCCCAGAATTACTCCTTTCCAGTTTGTAGTTCTACTGGAGACGTTTCATGGTCACTTTTTCCTAGATCTCTGAATTCATTAACTCAGTATTCCATATAACAATGTAGATAATAACATATTCATATTTTCACCATTATTGCAATAAAGAAATACCACATTCTCAATTCATAGTAATGTTAACTAACAAAATGTTCTAAGCCCTTCATTTTTATTAAATGAGGGATCTTTTTTGCTGTTGGAATTACTGATTGCATTAATTAAAGGTGTCAACTAGGTGTGAATTACTCTTTAACACCTCTTTTGGATTTATCAATCAAATCAAAATTAGTTACAAAAAAGTGAAGAAACATTTTGATTCATTTTGGAGAATGTTGCCAAATTCTTCTTTACTTCTTCATCCTCTGTAATGGATATTGGGTAGAGGAGTTATAATTATTTCCATATTCTCATCAATAGTACTACAAATACAAAAATGTTACATTTTAATGGATAATTCTCATTTCTTTTGGGTACTAGAAGAACCTAGGAATCAGCCTTCCTTTTAAACTGAAGTTTCTTGTCTTCCATTTTATTTATTTTGAGAAAAAAATGACTAGGAATAGTTCAGTTTTTACAATAGTGAATCAACACCTTTTTATGAGACAACAATCACAAATTTAGGGGAACAAAATTTAAGTTAATATGTTTAGGTTATCTAAGTCTATGTTATATAATAGTTTAAAGAAGTTTTCTCCTTAATGTTGCTATGCTTCAGGATAGTAGTAAAGATGTTAAATTATATCTTACATATTTTAAAACCTAGGTTATGGGTATTATAGTTTCTCTGCATTATTCAAACACTGCTTGAAAAAATTGACTAAAATTTTAGACTTTTTTATAATAAATTTTTCCATTATGTTAATATATATTGCAAATAATCAAAATGCAAGGACATGTTTTGATGCTGATGAGAACACATTTAATATTAAGCAAAGAAGCCATCATGTCAAATTATGAAAGGTAATTGATGAATTGTCCTTCAACCTCTGTGAAACATGTGACAGGATAATAGCTGTTGAAACATTTTTTAAAAGATTAGTCAAATGTATTCAGCTTTAAACCATTGTCTTTGGAATGGAAATAACCTATAAAATGAGATCAGGGTTGATTCAACTTCATATTGTCCACTTGGGATATTTAATCCATTATTCCTAGACAACTTGCTTTTTCATTTTTCCAATCCAGGTTCTGCATCTAACTCAGGATGGTATTAATGTATTCTTCCTTTCTTTCTTTTTAAAAAAACACCAACCTATATTATGCATAATAATTTTAAAAGTAAAATTAAATAGGTAAAATTAAATTGAATTCTATATAATCCAAAATGATAATCCTAGTCCAGAGAATTAATAAGAAAGTGTATCTTATCTCCATCTTTCCTTTGATGAGCTGGGAAACTATGGATGTGGAATATCATATGTGTTAAGGTTTGATTAATATAAATTCTGTCTATGAAAACCTCATAGTTGAGCTAGTGACAACTCTGACTAAATATAACATTTCCAAACATTAAACTAAGTAGTTATAATATGTTAGTGGGGCTGATGGAAAAGGTAACTGAAGAAGAGATCCAACTAGTTCAGACTAAGCACTTAGTAAGTATAAACTACTACCAATCCAGCGTTAAACCTACATGGAGTATATTGCTAATGGAAAATCATATGAGAGGTTTCTGTAAGGTCCTTCCTTTACCAGATGTAATTGCATACATTGGGATTCCACCAATGATTCCCATTCATTAAGTATTTCTTCCTCCCTATAAAGGTTATCAAGATGTGAACACTACTGGAAATGGTAATATCTGAAGTCATATATAAGATCTTAGTGACTTCATGGCTTTAGGTTTCAGAATATCTGCATAAAAGAGGAACTGATCAAGATAACTGCTAAATATATCTAAAACGTAGAGGAGGTAGGGTACAGTGTAAATAGCAATATGTCAGAAAAAGAAGATATGAGGTGAAGTCCTGCTATGGTGCAAATTCCCAACCTTCTTCTGATCTAGGAGACAATCCTTTGGGATAGTTGTAACTCAAACATCCATGATATAAGCTTCTAAGTGCTAACTGGTAAATCACTACCATCATCATTATTGCCACCTTAATTTCCTCTCCCCTAATATTTTCCAGTGGAGAAAAATATTAAATGTTGTACTGTATCTGAAAAACTAGGAGAATGCAACACTGAGTCATTATGAAGTGACTCAGTCTCCTTTTTTATATTTTATACTTTTTATCCCTAGTGCTCACAGTCACTACCGACTCCAAATATTATTCTCCCATCTTCACAAAGCAAAACAGATTAACCTATTCACATCAAGTTGTTAGAGATTCCAGATGTTACCATTCCCAGTAGTTGTCACATCTTGGCAGCCTTTATAGGGAGGAAGAAATACTTAAGGCATGGGAATCCTCAAATTCTAGTGGTAGAATTCCAGGTATGAATGTATGCAATTACATCTGGTAAAGGATGGACCTTACAGAAACCTCTCATATTATTTTCCATTAGCAATCATCTACACCATGTATACTTAAGGCTGACTTGGTAGTATTTTATACTTACTAAGGGTTTATTCTGAACTCGCTGGATCTCTTCTTCAGGTACCTTTTCCATCTGTCCCACTTATCGAATATAATCACTCAATTTAGTGTCTGGAAATACCTACATATAATTTTCAAGTATCTTCCAGTGAAATATTCCAAAAACCCAAGAAGGATTGTGCAATTGAATCCATCCATCAAATATCTCCTCAGAGGCCATGTAATGTCAAAACATATGAGTAACAAGTAAAAATATCTCCTGTATTTAACTGTCCAATTAATAGGTTAATGTGGCAAAGACTTTCTGAATAATTGACTGACCTTTTCAGTTTTCTCCATGTGTAATAATCCTATAGTGATGGCAAAAAGAAAGGAAGAGCTGTCAATCACTAGATTTTCTTTTGCCTTTGTATGAGTAGAACTAGCCAGAGACTTATCCCTTCTAGGGGTATGACTTCCTTTCTAGTCATCTCTCTCCTGGTAAAGTGATTTCTTTCTAATCTGACCCCACAGTAAGGGCATGATTGCCAACTAATCGGAAACACTCAGCCACCACTTATTACTGACTTTGTTTAGTCCTAGAGAACTCCTCAGCACATCATTGTTATTACTAGTTTCAGGATTCTGGTGTTACAGAACTGTTACACACAGGCTCTCATTGATTATCAACCAGTAGATATGTTAGCACGTGTGTGTGCATGAAACACATATATGTGCATGTGTACATATATGTATATGTGCATATATTTAAATATATGCATTTATGTGTGTATGTACACAGAGACATTTACATGCATACTCCTCACCCAACTCTGATCAGTCTATGTGAAAAATATTAAACATTTATTTTTTTTATCATTGTTTGATATTTAAAAACTTTTTATATTTCCTTATATTTCCAGACTGGTCATGTATTTCTTCCCATCGAGATTCTGACAAAAATGACTTCATTATTTCTCTCTAAACCCATAATTCTATCTGCTGACTCTATCTTTTCACACTCTGTCCTCCATTCATCAAATGTCTACCCCTTGGGGCAGCTAGGTGGCGCAGTGGATAGAGCACCAGCCCTGAAGTCAGGAGGACCTGAGTTCAAATCTGGTCTCAGACACTTAACATTTCCTAGCTGTGTGACCCTGGGCAAGTCACTTAACCCCAACTGCCTCAGCAAAAAAAAAAAAAAAATGTCTACCCCTTTACCTCTGCCTTTTGGAACATGATTATTATTCAAGACTAAGCTCAAAGGTGAGGAAAATTTCCCATCTCTATCCTGATACCACGTGATTGCTTTCATGACAACAAACACTACTAAAAACTAAATGAATTAAATTTGAGTCTCAGAATGAATATTCTGTTTTTTGTTTCTTTGATCATAGATGATTGAGTAACAATCCTTAGATAGAAATATCCAGACTTGGAGACATCTTCTAAGGGAGTCAGGAGATGTGGAGTTCTCAGTGAGTGCTAACTGTAATTTGGAATATGTTCTCTCTATATTGTTTATACCACTTCCTGGTATAAAAGATAAAAAGATAAGCAGCAGCAACAGTATGAGTCAAAACCAAGGCTTGACTTGTTAAAAGACAAGAACATAAAAGTTGAAGTTGTTTAGAATTTGGAAAGTTCAAAAGCAAGGAAAAATCTGAAATGCCTCTCAATCAAATGATAAGGGGTTTGTGTCCTGATAGCTTTAATTTCAGCCTACTAAAAAGTATAGAAGTAAACATGTTATTTTTTATGCTTCTTTGAATTATTCCTTCAATGAATAGTTGTGAGTCTCTATGTTAAACCTTCCTTTTAAATAGAGGAAATGCAATGCTTTTGAATACTTGCCTGACATTACATATTGGGTACCTTTTTACTTTCCCTGTGAAGAGACCACAGAACCAAAATTTTCTTTAGATAAAGGGCAGATAAAGCTACCGTCTGTAAACACAAGAGGCCCCTGTGCTC
Organism: Myrmecobius fasciatus; assembly: GCA_023553655.1. Lineage (NCBI taxonomy): Eukaryota > Metazoa > Chordata > Mammalia > Dasyuromorphia > Myrmecobiidae > Myrmecobius > Myrmecobius fasciatus. The sequence goes on along the minus strand of JAJPUD010007186.1, from coordinate 21,659 downwards.
AAAATCAAGGCTAAGAACTACATGGGTAGCTTGGGACAGTGTCCCATTTATCAAAGGAGCAGTGCTTTCCCTTAAAAGAAAAAAAAAGGAAATACCAAAAGAAAAGGAAAGAAAATGAGCAAGAAACATAAAAGAACATTTACAATAGAAAACTACAATGGTGACAGGGAATACCAAAACACTAACTCAGAAGAGAACAAAATGTCCAGAGAAGAAATTTGAAAGAGTAATGAAATGGTCTCAAGCCCAAATGGGCTTCTTGGAAGTGTTCATAAAAAAATAAAAAAATAAAAGACAAATAAAAGAGGTAGAATAAAAGATGAGAAAGGAAATGAGAAGTATGCATAAAAGGATCAACAACTTGGAAGATAAAGGAAAAAATTGTCTGAGGAAAATAATTCCTTAAAAAGTAAAAGTAACCAAATGGGAAAAGGGACACAAAAGCTAACTGAAGAAAATCACTCATTAGAAACAAAAATGGGGAAATAGAAGCTAATGACTTAGTAAGACAGCAAGATCAGTCAAAAATAAACAAAAAAGAATGAAAAAAATGGAAGAAAATGTGAAAAACCTCATTGAAAAAATAGCCAACCTACGAAATAGATCTAGAAGAGACAATTTAAAATTTTTTGGCCTACATGAAGGTCATGACTCAAAAAAGATCATGAATAACATTCTTTAAGACATTCTTGAGGAAAATTGCCTCAATATTTTAGAAACACTCATTGAAAGAATCCTTTGGAAAAAAGCTTACAACAAAAACCCTAAGGAACATTGTTGTGAAACTCCAAAATTGCAATATGAAGAAAAAAAACACTACAATCTGCTAGACAAAAACAATTCAAATGTCAAGGAGCAACAGGCAGGATTACCCAGGATCTTTTATGGAATGAACTCTCCCAGAAAACAGAAATTAATAACTGAGTGGATTAAAAACACAGAATCCTACAATATGTCCTTTATAAGAAACAGATCTGACAAAGAGAGACAGATAGAGAGTAAAAGTAAAAGGCTGGAACAGAATTTATTATTCTTCAGCTGAAGTTAAAAAAGGGGGGGGTAGAAATTATGATCTCAGACAAAGCAAAAGTAAAATTAGATCTTATTAAAAGAGATAAAGAGAGAAAGTACATCTATATAAAAAAACCATAAAAAGTAGTAATGATACTAAATGTGCATGTACCTAGTAGTAGAGCTGCCAAATTCATAGAGAAGATTTTAAGCCAGTTATAGGAAAAAAAATAAGATAACAAAATTGTACTAGTAAGAGACCTCACACTTCCCCTCTGAGAATCAGACAAATATAGCATGAATTAACAAGAAAGGAACAAAGGAAGTTAATAAAATCCAAGAAAACCTAGATCTAATAGACATCTGGAGAAAATTGAATAGGGCCAGAAAGGAATACACTTTTTTTTGAAAGTACATGGCACCTTCACAAAAATCGACCATGCATTAGGGCATAAAAACCTCATAATCAAATGCAAAAAGGGCAAAAATAGTAACTGTTTCCTTTTCAAACCACAATACAATAAAATTATCTTCAATGAAAGGCCAAGGAAAGATATACAACAAAACAATTGGAAATTAAATAATCTAATTCTAAAAAATGAGTGGGTCAAACAACAAATCACAAAAAACAATTGATAATTTCATCCAAGAGAATGACAATAATGAGATAATCTACCAATACTTTGGGGTTGAATTCAAAGAAGTTTTTAGGATATATTTTATATCTCTGAATAATTACCTGAGCAAAATATAGAAATCAATGAATCGGGCATGCAACTAAAAAAGCCAAACAAAAAAGAACAAATTAAAAAAAACATTATATATCAAATTTGAAATTCTGAAACTCAAAGGAGAGATTAATAAAATTGAAACTAAAAACACTATTGAGCTAATATATAAATCTTAGAGTTGGTTTTATGGAAAAAATAAGAGAATAGATAAAACTTTGGTTAATTTGATTAGACAAAAGGAAAGAAAAAAACAAATCACCAGCATCAAAAATTTAAAGGGTGAATTTATCACCAATGATAAAGAAATCAAAACAATAATTAGGAGCTATTTGCCCACTTGTCTGGCATCAGATAATGTAGCCAAAATGGATGAATATTTACAAAAATATAAATTGCCCATATTAACAGATGTGGAAATTAATTACTTAATAGTTCCATTTTGGGAAAATATATTGAACAAGCCATTAAGAACTCCCTAAAAAAATCTCCAGAGCTATATGGATTCACAAAATGAATTCTATGAAACACTTAAATAACAATTAATCCCAATACTTTGTAAATTATTTGGAAAAATAGGTAAAGGAGGAATCCTGCCAAATCCTTTCTATGACACAAATAATATCTAAATCAGAAAGAACCAAAAAAACAAGAAAATTATAGTGTAATCTCCTTAATGAATTTTGATGCAAAAATTGTAAGTGAAATATTAGTACAGAGATTACAGAAATTTTTCTCCAGGAAAATACACGACGACCAAGTGGGATTTATACCAGAAATGCAGGGCTGGTTTAATATCAGGAAAACATCACTAAAAAAACTATCAGAAATCATATAACAATCTCAATAGACGTAGAACAATCTGTTGACAAAATACAGCACCAGTTCCTGTTAAAAATTTTAGCGAGCATTGGGATAAAGGAAGCTTTGCTAAACATAATAAATAGTATCTATCTAAAACCTCCAGCAAGCATTCTTTGCAAAGGAGAGAAGATGGACACATTCCCAATAAAATCAGGGTGAAACAAGGATGCCCATTATCACCACTATTGTTTAGCATTGTACTAGCAAAGTCGGCTTTAACAATAAGAAAAGAAAAAAAAATTAAAGGAATTAGAACAGGCAATGAGGAAATAAAACTATCACTCTTTGCAGATGATATGATGATATACTTAAAGAATCCTAGAAAATCCTACTTGAAGCCTACTTTAAACAATTCACAGCTTTAGCAAAGTTGCAGGATATAAAATAAACCCACACAAATTGTTGGGGCCCGAGAATGTGAAAACACAGGAAAGACAAGCATATGCATGAACTTTGGATTGATTGAGCAACTACACCCTGAGACTACCGGACCATATCCGTGCCTCCCTCACCCTGTTACTCAACCCCCATGTCCTTGCATTCCTCACCCTGCTGCTCAACCCCCGTGTCCTTGCATTCCCCGCCGGTTACCCAACCCCACCTGCAAACCTGACCACCTCTGCATTCCTGCACTCCTCATCCAGAACAGCATTGGCCTATTTAACCCCAGCCTTTTGTTTCAATAAACGAGACTATTCCATCTGCCATGTAGTCTCCTTCCTCTCTCTCGCCTATTTTCTTCCTTCAGGTTGGGTCCTCCTCGCCCCTGCGAATTACTAAAGTCCTGCTGGACAGAACAACAAATCATCACCACTTCTATATGTTACTGACCAAGCACATCGGCAAGAGACAGAGTGAGAAATCTTATTTAAAATAATTGTAGAAAAAATAAAATACTTGGGGAGCTTCCTACCAAGAAAAATCTAAGAACTATGTGAACACAATTACAAAACACTTCTCACAAATAAAGTCAGATGTGAACAATTGGAAAAATGGCAATTGATCATGCATAGATTGACCTAATATAATAAAAATGACAATTCTGCCTAAATTGGTCTGCTTATTCAGTGCCATATCAAACTGCCAAAGTATTTTATAAAACTAGAAAAAATAATAACAAAATTAATCTGGAAGAACAAAAGGTCAAGAATATCGAGAAAATTAATGAAAAACAAAACAAAGCTAAACAAAGAATGATGGCTTAGCAGTACCAAACCTAAAACTATATTATAAAGCAGCAGTCATCAAAACCATTTGGTACTGGCTAAGAAATAAGAGTAGTGGAGATAGTGGAATAGATTAGATATGCAGACACAATAACCAAGGGCTATAATAATCTAGTGTTTGATAAACCCCAAACTTTAGCTTCTGGTATAAGAATTCACTCTTTAACAAAAATTGCTGGGAAAATTGTAAAATAATGTATGAGAAACTCAGCATAGACCTACATCTTACACCCCATATTATGTACATAATTTGGGTATAAATAATGATACCATGAACAAATTAGGAGAACAAGGGGAAAATTACCTATCTCATCTTTGGAAAAGGGAGAAATTTATAACCAAACAAGAACATTATTAAAGGAAAAATGGATAACTTTGATTACATTTAATTAAATAACTTTTTGCACAAACAAAACCAACAGAAACAAGATTAAGAGGAAAATAAAAAGCTGGGGAAAAATTTTATATCTAGTGTTGCTGATAAATATCTTATTTTAAAAATATATAAAGAACTTTGTCAAATTTATAATCCCCATATTACATTATCTCCAATTGATAAATGGTCAAAGGATATGAACAGACAATTTTCAGATGATGAAATTAAAGCCATCTATAATTATATGAAAAAATGTTCTAAATCAGTATTGATTAGTGAAATGAAAATTAAGACAACTTTGAAGTACCACTTCATATTCTTAGATTGGCTAAGAAAACAGGAAAATAAAATGATAAATGTGGGAATAATATGAGAAAATTGGAACATAAATGCATTGTTGGTGGAATTGTGAAATGACCCAATCATTCTGGAGTACAATTTGGAACTATGCCCATAGCATAGGACTATAAAATTATGTATATACACTTTGACCTAGCAGTGACATTACTGGGTCTGTATCCCAAGGAAATTATAAAGAATTGAAAAGGCTCCACATAGGCAAAAAATTTTGCAGCAGCTCTTTTTGTGGTAGTGAAGAATTGGAAATGAGTAGATGCCCATCATCTGCTGAATGGCTGAACAGGTTGTGGTATATAAAGATAATGGAATATTATTGTTCTTTAAAAAAAATAATGAACAAGATTATTTTAGAAAGGCCTGAAAAGACGTATAGAAACTGATGCTAAGAAAAACAAGCAGAATTAGGAATACCTTGTACATAACAAAAGCAAGAATGTGTGTTAATCAATTATGAAAGATTTGGTTCTTCTCAGTGGTTCAGTGATTCAAAGCAATCCCAATAGATTTTGTACAGAAAATGTCATCTACATCCAGAAAAAGAACTAAAGAGACTAAATATAGTTTAACTATGTTCACTTCTTTTTCTGTTTTTTTTTTTTCTTTCTCCCATGGTTTTTCCTTTTCGCTCTGATTTTTCTCTCACAACATGAGTCATAATGCAATGTAATAAATAAATAAAAATAAATAAATATACTCCAAAAAATGTGAAGATTTGTGATTTCCTTGGAAGAGGAAACTCCCAGTTGAGGAAATTCACCCTACTGGCAAGTTTGTGCTTTCTTGACACTGTATAGTTGTTGAGACATGTTTAGACATGGGGAAATAAAGACATTTATCCAAAGTCACATATCCATGAACTATTGGTGGTGGTGAATGAATAAAGATCTCTTTGGTCCTGAGACTGGCTCTCTACTTAATACATCATGTTCCTCAAGTACAGATACAAATAAACAACGAATTACAGTTCCTCAGAAAGCTCAAATGACAGGCATCCTAATAAAGTTCACCGATATAGAGAAACACGAGACAACCATGGAAAGCTTGTCAGGAGAGAAAATTTGAGTAATGAATTAATTTAACAAAATAAAAGTGGGGTTAGAATCATAATTTATTGACTTAATGAACCTGTAGTTTTAGCCAGGCCCTTAAAAAGTGGTAAATTTATGTAAAATTTTTACCTTTTTTACCTATTGCATGGAAGACAGTTAAATCAATGGCAGTAAATCAGCACAGAGAAAGTAAGAGAGTGTGCAGCCAAAACACAAGATGGGGATTGTAGCTGATACCATAGATCAGCTATAGAATGGATTTATTTATATAATGATTATAAAATGGAACAAAAGCCTGGGAATAAAAATTGGTAAAAATTGCTGTGAATTTAAAGAAGCTCACATTTTTTAGTCTATATTCTTCCACCACATAACAAAATTACATGCAACATCTCATTCAGTCAAATATACTTTTAGCTAATTATAACAAACTCTCATAACCCAGAATGGAGAATACCATTTTAGTATCATGCAAAAGTAAATAGCTGTAGTGAATATAGAAGAGATAATGTATATGTCTGTAATGCTAAAGCGGCAAGATTGTTATGTAAACAATAATTTCACACATCATCTCAGGCATCCAAGATTTTATACAATAGAGATCCACTGATAAAGAGATTACTCAAACATTCACTATCTATTAGAAAACTAGGCATAGGATTTATTAGGTTTTTTGGACTAGGGGAAAGAAGAAATTATTTGCCTCAATTGCTACCTACTCTTAATCACTGAATGGGTGTAACCCCAGAGGCGCTGAGACCTGTTGAAGACCTGAGTTCAAAAAGGCTAAGATGTCCCACTGCATCGAGGACCATCTCAAGTTATTCTGATCTATATCTGGTTCCACATGGCTCTGGAGGGGAAAGTGAGGCAGGGGACCTTGCACAGGCCCTTCATTTTCTGTCTAAATTCATATTATGATACTAGCTAATACCACAGTATCTAGAGTCCTTTTCCTAGAACCAGGAAGAACTGAGTTTAAATCCAATCTCAGATTCTTAGTAATTTTGGGTGAGTCACTTAACCCACTGGTTATATATCCTAGATTCCTCAGCTGTAAAATGAGGATCATCATAATACCTGCCTCCCATAGTTGTCTTGACAATCAAATGAAGCAATAATGATAAGACACAGCACAGTGTTTGGTACCAAGTGAATTTTATATAAATGTTGGCTATTTCTATTTCTATTATTATTATTATTATTATTACTATACTAAGTCTTAATGTTTAAAATAGTGCAATAACACAGATGGTTACTGAGATATTAAGAGAACCAGAGGAAAGTGTTAAGTGTCCTAGATGGACTCTAAATGAAAAATTATAGAAAACCACAGATAATAATTGAACAGACCTAGTATATATAGCAAGGGCTACAATTTACATTAGCAGAGGGAGAATCCACATTATTAAAATCCCTGATTTATCTATTATACCTTAATAATACTCAAGATTAGTTTTATCCTTCTACTCAGTCATATTACCCTCTGATTTTTCACTCCATTTTAACAAGTTACTAAGACCACATATAGTAATAAAGATTGATATTTTTATAATATACTAAAGTTTGCAAAACAATTTATGTTGTATAATTTAATTCTCATGTAACTTGGATTAAATGATGCATATATTACTATCCACATTTTTCAGATATGCTTGACTTGCTCAGGGCCACCTAGCTAGTAGTTGATGAGAAAAAATTTGACCCTAGGTATTGCTGACTTTAAGCCAGTACAATCTCTATTATGCTACAATGCCTCTCATTACATAACAAATTCCTTCCTGCTCTTCAAATGATTAATAAGTGCTACATTCCATAATGTATGTGCATTACTGTAATATTTTTTTAAAATTTCATACATTAGTTTTTCATTTCTATGAAAGGAATTCCCATCATTGTTTTCATCATTCTATTCCAATTCTTCACCACAGCATGGAGACGTCTCCAAATTCTTCATAATTATGAGAGAGAACACAAGTTCTGACTGATTCAAAAAGAAATAATTATGAGTAATTTCCTGAAAAACTGTATTCTTTAATATATGAAACAAATTGCTTTTATTAGGAAAGATTCAGCACCATGTTGACTGAAGAATGACTTTTCCAACTCATCAGATCTTACATACTCACTAAGCTACAGAGAAACTACAATCTATCTTTGTCAGGGTAGTACTACTATAAATTTAATCACAGATTGTTAAAATCCTGAAGTATTATACTTAACTTTTTCATCTTATCTAGTTATCCATCTTACCACCCAGGTTATTTACAAATTATTTTGCCCCTCTTTCCTTCAACTGAACAAACATCTTCCATTTTAAGCCTGATCTTCCACAGTGCATTCCCATATTCTCTCACATACATACTCTGATTTCCTAGTAAATTGATCACTTCTCCTTTGAAATTTCCTCCTTATAGGAAGTACAAACAAACTCACCTAATCCATTCCTTGGGCCCCTGGCCTCAAACACCAGACCATGCTTTGTATTCACATCCCATCTAGCTATTCATGTAAGACATTTTCTCATTTGCTTGCTTGGGCACAGTCCCTAAATAGAACCATTGTTTTTTGCTTTTCAGTCCTGTCTGACTCAGTGTCTTCCCCAGAGTTTTCTTGGCTATTAGAGGAATTTATTTTGGCATTTATTTCTCAAGCATATTTTATAGATGAGCAAGTTGAGTTAAACAGGATTAAGTGAGTTGCTCAGGGGCACACAGCTAGTAAGTCAGACTGGATTTGAACTCAATTTTTCCTGACTTCAGGTCCAGCACTTCATCCACTGAGCCAGCTAGGAATGGCTACCATTCCTTTTGAAAGAATATTTTAACTGATTGGTTCTTATATCAACTCATCCTCAATATTCACATTTATTTAACTAAAATTTGTTATGATTTTCTCCTCTATATTTTCTCATTGGTTGAAATAACAGCTCCTTGAGGCAAAGGGTTATCATTTTATTTTTAATATTTGTGCTCTAAGAAGGTAAAACAATGCTTGACACAAAAAATGTGCTTAATATAACCTTTTAAAAGTCCATTCATTTTTATTTTTATCAATAATTATTTTAATAATAATACATTATTAATAAATATAATGTTAGTAATAATATTACTTTATTTGGCAAGTGACCATAGAACAATCTATTTGGAATTTTCAGATTAAGGCCTATGGCAAAGAGATTTTATCTTTCATTAACTTAAGTTGCCTAATAAAAATATTTGAAATGCCCTCTAACTGCTCCATGATTCAAATTTGAGAGAGTGGGTTAAGAGAAGATTTTTCAAATGTATCTAAGGATAGTAAATCTTCAATTTCCTTGTTTTAATTCTTTTCATACTTACTGTAACACTCTAAATGGAACAAAACACTTTAATAGAATAAATAAAATTAATGCCATAGCATAAATGGTTGAATCCTTTCTGTTATCATTAACTTACATAGTATTGGGCAATAGTAATGCTTTTTTTCAAAGCATATTTTAAAAACAAACATGATCTCAAGCTTGATATATAATGGACCATCCCCAAAATAATTTGATAAAGAAAATAAATTATATTATAATCAACATCTTCTTGAAAACAGTCATGAAGAAAGTATGGGTCAAGTTTTGTGGAAATTAGTTTTTAAAATGATAGTGTTCTTACATGCAAGGGACTATCACTGATGGAAAATTAAACTTACAAATTTTACCTAACATGGAAATGGGAGAACCTCCATGATAAACTTCTGCTTTTACTCAGCTTATTTTAGAAGGATTTGGTGCATTGGGAAATAGACTCAATTGGTCCCTCTGAGACTATCTCCATTTTTTTCCTGTACATAGATTGGTAGATTTATATTTCCATATCGTTTCTCCCACTGAGGAATTCTTGAGAGCAAGTACCTTTTTTTTGGTTTGTTTTGATTTAATTTGGATCCCTAGAGCTTAGCATAATGCCTCCCACAAAGCTGGTGCTTATTAATAAATCTTTGCTCTTATTGACTTCTAAGATCATTTTCATCTCTAAGATTGTATAATTTCTTTAGAAATTCTCTCTATCACAATATATGAATACATACATACATTCTATGAGAAAATACATACTTTTGCTTAGGAACATGCATATACATACATGTAGCCTAAGCCATTGAATGCCTGAGACAAAACATTCAAAACTTTAGAAAGCTTTAGGAAGTTAATATTCTCCTAGCAGCCTTTTTCATTTGATCAGTTTTTTTCTTTAACTTCTATATTTCACTTTATCATTTATTACACCAATTACTGTTGATTGTCAGGTGTATAGGTATTCAACAAGAACTAGCACCTCTTATGTGAGACCTTATTGAGTCCTTTTCAGAGTTGCTCATTCATCTTTGATATCCACTTGACACTGAACTCTCATCCATGATTCCAAGAAAGTGTCAGATGTACAAAGGGCTACACACTGGTTAAAGGCTCAGGAGATGGGATAAATCAGACTGAGGGTAACTGTGGGGACTCAAACCTAGCAGTGAATTTTTGGGATGTCTCCCTCAAGCATGTGAAGACATCCCCTTGCAGAAGGGGCAGAAGAGATCCATTTGTTCCAATGGCCATGAAGGAAGAAGAAGATGCCATGAAGCTGCTTCCAGCTTAGTCTCAGATACTGAAGATTCCAAGGTTATCTACTGCCTCTCAGGTCATTGCCAGTCATCTTAACTTTCATCTTGCCCCTGGACATTGCTGATTCTAAAGAAGAGAATGGAGTTGACAACTTTATGCAATTCTGCCTTACTTATTTCCAATGGACATATGAACCAAGACATCCCCCAAGATGTTATTATTCCTCTTTGAAAGTGAAAGACAACTGCCAGTCAAAAACAATTAAAATATCACAAAGCAACAGTTAGGATTACCCAGAATCTGGCAGCTTCTATAAGAAAGGATTGGAAGGCCTGGAATACCACGTTCCAGAACTCAAAGGGCATAAAGTTACAACCAAGACATAACTACCTAGTTAGTGAGACTCAGCATCATCTTTCATGGAAGGAGATGGAGCTTCAATGAAATAAGAGATTTAAATTATTTTCATTGAAAAAAAAGCTAAGCAAAAAATTTAATCTAAAAACATAGGACTCAAGAGAAGGATAGAAAGGTAAACAGAGAATGATTTATTTAAAGGTTAAACTATTTAAATGCCTAGATGGGAAAACAATATCAGTAATTTTTAAGAACTGTATCTGTCACTAGGGCAGACAGAGAGGGGCTTAACAAGGACTGAGGTTATGGTTGAAATGGAATCTGATGGGATGACATCAAAGAAAAAGCTATTAATGGATGGAAAAAGGTCAGTACTTGAAAAAAAATGAAAGAGGAGATATAATAATATAATGAGTTCACATAAAGAGGTGCAAAAGATCTATTACAATAGAGGGAAATAAGGGAGGGGGATTAGCATTGTCTGAAGCCTAATCTCATCAATTTTGGTTTTAAAAGAGAATAACTTAATCATTCAATTATATGTAAAATTTATTTAACCCTATAAAGAAGTAGGAGGAGAAAGAGGAAAGAAAATAAGGGACAAAATAGAAAGGAGGGCAGAAACACTAGGAAAAAGATAAGAGAAGAAGGGAAGGACTGATAGAAAAAAGAAACAAGAACATAATGGAAAGAGAAAACAAAAGTATATACTGGGGAGAAAATAGGATGAAGGAAAATTCAGAACTGTGAAAATATCATAACTGTGAAAGTGAATAGGATGAACTCTTCCATAAAATAGAAGCAAAAAGCAGAGTGGATCAAAAAACAGAATCCTACAATATTGTTTACAAGAAACATATTTAACATAGATTGACACATATAGAGGAATGGCAAAAGGCTGGAATTTTTTATGCTTCAACTGAAGTTAAAAAAAAAACAGGAGTAGCAATTGTGATTTCAGATAAAGCAAAAGTAAAAATAGATCTAATTAAAAGAGATAAGGTAGGTAGGAAAACTCATATTGATAAAGGGTACCATAAACAATGAAGCAGTAAATAAACTAAATGTTTATGCACCAAGTGATAGAGCCATCAAATTCCATCCATAATTTCATCTAAGAGAATGACAATAATGAAATAATCTACTAAAACTTTTGGGATGCAGCCAAAGCAATTCTTATGGGATATTTTACATCTCTACATAGCTACATGAATAAAATATAGAAAAAGGAGATCAATGAATTGAGCATGCAACTAAAAAGCTAGAAAAAGAATAAATTAAACCCCCTATTATATACCAGATTAGAAATTGTGAAATTCAAAGACGAGATTAATAAAATTGAAACTAAGAATAAATACTATTGAAATAATAAATCTAAAAGTTGGTTTTATGGGAAAAAAACAAGAAAATAGATAAAACTTTAGCTAATTGGATTAGAAAAAGGAAAGGAAAATCCAAATCAAAAATGTAAAGGATGAATTTACCACCAATGACAAAGAAATTAAAGCAATAATAAGGAGATATTTGCCCAACTGTATTTTAAAGAGTATCAAGGGAATTAAGGAACAAAATACAAAAGATGTTGGCTTTATTTACAAACCTAAAATTATATTAAAGCAGCAGTCATCAAAACTACTAGCTAAGAAATAGAATGGTTGATCAGTGGAATAGATTAGATAGACACAAAACAATAATGAAGATCTATAATAAACTAGTATAATAAACTTCTACAATAATAACTCACTATTTGACAAAAATTGCTGGTAAATCTGGAAAATAATATCTCAGAAACTTGAAATAGACCTACATCTCATACCCAATACCAAAATAAAATGGGTACATGATTTGGGCATAAAGGATGATACCATAAAAATTTAGAGAACAAGGAATAATTTATTTCTCAGATATTTGGAGAAAGAATGAATTTATGATCAAAGACGAACTAGAGAACACTATGAAAGGTAAAATGGACAGTTATAATTACAATAAATTAAAAAGTTTTTACACACACAAAACCAACAGAATAAAGATTAAAATGAAAGCGTAAAGCTGGGAAAAAATCTTCACAGCCAGTGTTTCTGTTAAAGGTCTCATTTCTAATATATATATATATATATATATATATATATATATATATATATATATATATATATATATAAAGAACTATGTCAAATTTATAAGAATACAAATCATTCCCCCAATTGATAAATTGCCAAAGGATATGAACAGACAATTTTCAGATGACAAAAATAAAGCCATTAATAGTTATATGAAAATATGCTCTATATCACTATTGAATAGAGAACTATAAATTAAAACAACTCTGAGGTATCACCTCATACCCTTCAGATTGGATAAAATGACAGGGAAATATAATGATATAACACTGTGAAAAAAAGCAGATCAAAAGGGTAAAAAAAAAAGAAACAAAAAACCAGTCAACAAATAACAAAAAGTGAAAGTACTATGTTTTGATCCACATTCATTCTCCATAGTTCTCTTTCTACATGTGGATTTCACTTTCTACCACAAGTCTATTGGAATTGCCTTAAATCACTTCATTGTTGAAAAGAGCCTAATACATCACAGTTGATCACCACATAAAATTGTTGTTGCTGTGTATAATGTTCTCTTGATTCTAGTCACTTTACTAAACATCAGTTTATATAAATTTTCCAGGATTTTTAAAAATCAGCCAACTTGTTATTTCTTATAGAACAATAATATTCTATTACATTCATATGTCATAAATTATTCAGCCATCACAAAGTAATAGGTATCCACTCAATTTCCAGATCCTTGCTACTACAAAAGCAATTGCTACAAACAGCCTTTTGCAGATGTGGGTTCTTTCCCCTTTGTTAATGATCTCTTTGGGATGCAGACCCAGTAGAGACACTTCTGGATTAAAGGGTATGCACAGTTCCATAGTCCTTTGGACATAATTCCAAATTGCTCAAGTATGAGACTTTATAAGCAAAATAAAATAATAAACACAATATGACCCGACCCGCGGGCCTCGAGCCTCGAGCTAAGGGTGCCTGAGATCTCGCATCGGCCTGTGAGCCAAAAGGCT
>JAJPUD010007185.1:68864-112843 GCA_023553655.1 Myrmecobius fasciatus | reverse complement strand
TCCAATAATCCTTAGATTGTCTCTCCTAGATCTATTTTCCAAGTCAGTTGTTTTTCCTAGGAGATATTTCATATTTTCTTCTAATTTTTCATTTTTTTGTTTTTGTTTGACTGATTCTGCAAGTCTTAGTGAGTCATTCACTTGCATTTGTTCAATTCTTATTTTTAAAGTGTTGTTTTCTTCAGTTACCTTTTTAAGCTCCTTTTGTAACTGGCCAATTTGTTCCTTGCACTCTTTTTCCACTTCACTAATTTTATTTTTTAATAAATTGGTGTCTTTTTCATATCTCTTTTGGAGGGCTTCTTGCACTGATTTCAGTTTATTTTCCCATTTATCCTCCAGCTCTCTTTTGAGGTTCTTTATGCAGTCTTCCAGAAAGGCCTTTTGAAAAGGGGACCAGTGATGGTCCTGGCTGATGTTCTCTGGATTTTTGTCTAAAGGGACCTCTGGCTCTGGGGTCGTTTCTTTGCCTTGATAAAAGCTGTCTATGGTGAGAGCTCTCTTTTGCTTCTTCATCATATTTTTTTAGACAGCGTGGATATCTCTTTAAGGTAGGGAAAACAAAAAGGCGGCTGCAATAAGCTTTGCCCTGGGGCACTTTGGCGAGTTAACTTAAGGTGCTGGGCTGGTGGGAGCTAGGACTAAGTCCGAATTACTCCTTAAACAAGGCAAATCTGCCAGAACACCTGGCCCCAATCAGGGCAGAGTGTCCCGAGTGCCTCAGATAAACTCCAGGTATTTGGAATTTGGAGTTTGGAGTTTGGAATTTCTGCCAAGATGAGCTGAGCTGAGTCCCACCCTCATTTCCGGCCTACACAGGAGTCATCTATTTATCTCTCTGTCCCAGTCTGACTAACCTGATATGAAGTTATCCAGAGAGCAGTGTCCAAATATTTCTGAGTTCGTTGACTTGAAGATCAGTTCAGAGGCTTATTTTATTGTTGATTTGAGAGAAGATCAGGAGAGGCAGAAAGTCACCTTTTCACTCCGCCATCTTGCTCCGCCCTCTCATCACCTACAAAAACTTTTTAACTTAATATAGTCAAAGTTATCTATCTGGTTTTCAATTAAGAGTTCCAGTTCTTCTTTGGACATAAATTTATTCCATCTCCATAGGTCTGAGAGGTAAATTATATTACATTCCTCTAATTTACTTATAGTATCACTCTTTATATCCAGATCATGACCCCATTTAGATCATATCTTGGTATGTGGTGTTAGATGTGGGTCAAGCCCTGATTTCTTCCACACTAGTTTCCAGTTTTCCCAGCAGTTTTTGTCAAATAGTGAATGCTTATCCCAAAAGCTGGGGTCTTTGGGTTTATCAAAAACCAAATTGCTATAGGTAATAACTTTTTTTTTAAATTGGATTCCAGAAAGCCATCAGGATCTTTAAAATATTTTATTTTTCCATTTACATGTAAAACATTTTTACATTTGTTTTTAAAACTTTGAGTTCCAGATTCTCTCTTTTTCTTTCCCTTACCCCTCCATTAAGACACGTGAAGTTATATACAGCATTTCTATAAAAGTCACATTGCAAAAAGAAAACATAGATTCCTCTTTTCAAAAAGCCACAAAGAAAAATAAAATTAAAAAAAGATATGATTCCGTCTGTATTGAGACACAATCAGTTCTATATCTGCTATAGAAGGCATTTTTTATCATAAGTTTTCCATGGTAGTCATTGATTATTGTATTGCTGAAAAAAGCAAAATCTTTAATAGCTGATCATTCCACCACTTTGTTATTATTTTTTTCACAGTACATTTCATATTGTATGATACCTCTTTAACTTTCTCTGGACTGAACTCATTCTCCCCAAAATACTTTTATTTGTATTTGGTTTGTTTGGTTTTTTTTCCTCTCCAAAATGAAAATGAGGTAGCATTTGGCAATGATCACAACTAAAGGGCTATTACTTAAATTCTCTCAGGATCCTACAGGTAGCCATGATATGTGTTTCTAAGAGTGTGGTGGAGGAAGGATATTCTCCTACTATTCAATGCTGTAGCTTTCAAGTCCCCACTGTTATGATTTCCATTTACTTAAAATTAATCACAATAATAAAGTAAGAATAAAAATAATAATGATACTCATTAAATAGCAAAAGAGGAATACTTATGATAATTATTAAACAGAAGCCAAGAAAAGGAATTAGGGACATTTATTCAGAAGAGGAAAAAGCAGGAATAATCATAAAATTGATTCATTAGAAGGCAAGATCAGAAATAATCCTAATATTTATTCAATAGTAGGTAAGAATAGGATACTTATAGAATTCAACATAAGGCAAGAAATAATTATAACTTTTACTCAATAAAAGATAAAAGAAAGAATAAGCAAAACATGACAATCTTGGGGGCAGCTAGGTGGCGCAGTGGATAGAGCACCAGCTCTGAAATCAGGAGGACCTGAGTTCAAATCTGGCCTCAGACACTTCCTAGCTGTGTGACTCTGGGCAAGTCACTTAATCCCTAGCCTCAGCAAAAAAAAAAAAAAAAAAAAAAAAAAAAAAAAAAACATGACAATCTACCATAAATTTATGTCACATCCTTCTACCAATGTTCATGGAAGAAATATGCACACACACTTAGAGAAACCTAGAAGAGAGTTACGTGAATAGGGAAAATAACATGATTAGAACAATTTTGAATTTCTTGATGTCCTTGGCCTCCTTCAAAAGTCTGCATCATATACCTCTTGCTGGGAAATGCTATTAAATACTTCACTATCTTGCGCCAATCTAGTCATCACAATTATCTGGACAAAACTGCTCCTCCATTACATTGGAACTGCTGAATCAATGACAAATTCTTTTTAGCCTATAACCAGCTTTGGTAGAGTGCTAAGAAATAGTTATACTTTTTCAGTGAGAAACAGGATCTTGATCCAGGGAACTGCAAAACTCCAATCTGCCATAAGAATTTTTCCTTTCAAAATAAACCTTAGTGATTGGGTCATTAAATCTTTCTCCAGTTAAATTTTCATCCAATCAGCTCTCAGCGAAGCCATGCCTCCTCTCACAGCAAGGCAGATGAAATGCCTGTCTTTCCCCCTCCATTTCTCCCTCTTGAATCAAAGAGAAGTAAAGGACAACACAAGCAATGCAGATTTCCCCTCTCAGGCTATATTAAAACATTAAAGGGCAACCCTGCCTTTCTCCAGCCTATCTGCTCTCAGCAAAGTAATGTCACTCTTCCAATCAGCATAGCTACCAGCAAAAACATTGTGGATCCTATCTGTCAAATTTGATCAACTTCTTTATTCTTTTTTTCTGTAAGCAGCTCTTCTCATCACCTTCTATGTCTTATGTGTCTTTTGACTTTGAATTCTCCTGTGTTTCTTCCCCACTTCAATCTTTCATTTGGTCTTCTCCTACCCATCTCCTGTTGCCCTTCCTGCACCTGCTACTCCTGCTCTTCCACTTCTTCCACTTCCTTTTTCTCCTCCTCCTCCTTCTTTCTCTCCCTTTCTCTCTTTCTCTGCTCTCTCTTTCTTTCTTCTTCTTCTTTCTTCTTTCTCTCTTCCATCCCCCCATTTTAATGCTTCATAAGCAGTGACTCATTTCTAACTTATTATTTGAAAATTAAAGCTTTCATTGCTTATTATGTTTGAACCCAACAGTCAATATAAAGTATTTCCATAGTACACAAATTGTTATTTAACTTAGAATTTAATGGCTATATCCATTGAAACTCTAAAAACAATCATATGAAAATAATCTGATGAATACCAGTGCCCTGTGGACATTGTTATTTCAGGAAGGACTTCTCAGTAAGTTTATCCAAAGAGCTTTTTCCTCCCCTTCAGGATTCAGGATAATTTGTGTCACTCTACAATATTTTATCTAAGTCCATGTTTCTTCTCAGGCTGACCTGATCAATTTTCCTTGATCTGATGCTCTCTTTTAGCAAGCACACTATATACATGATTTCTTCTGAGCCTCATAAAAATCTGGTGAGTCAGATAACCCAATGTTAATATATTTGCTTTACAGATTGATCAACCTTTTTATTAAGTACTTATTAAACATTCTTTGGCCTCAAGGAATTTGCCTTTTTCTGGAGGTCCAGGAGAAAGAAACTATATGTGCACAGCTACATACAATAGAAGATAAAGACAAGAGCTTCCATAAAGCATTCTTGGAAAATTTGAGGAGGGAGAAGAAATTTTCATCAGAAGAAATGGTTTCAGAGAATTTTTCATGAATAAAGTAGCACATGATCTAAGTCTCAAAGAAAAAGAAAGAAATGAAGGTTTTAAAAAGTAAAATGATTTCTCCAAGATCATGTGACTAAATATGGCAAAATTGGCAGATTTTCTGATTACATGTTCAAGAGGTTTTTTTTTTTTTAATTTTTTCCTTCTAGTACTTAGTTCATTTACTTATCCACTCATGGTATCATAGATTTAGAACTCTATGAGTTATTAAATCCAGCTTCCTCATTTTACAGATGAGTAAAGTGAGGCCAGGGATATTATTTAAGTGACTTATCTGAAGTCAGATAATAGTCAATAAAATCAGGATTTAAAACCAGGTTCTATGATTTCAAATCTAGCACTTTTTCCTCAACAAGCATTTATTAAATGGTTGCTGTATACAGAATGCTGGGGAAAGTACTGTTTTGATAAGAAACAGTCCTTGTATTCATAAAAAAAGTACTCTGTGTTATGATGTAAACACAGATTTTTTTCCTTTTAATTTAATCAGTATGTGGAACTTTGTAGTATGAAAGTTCCCTACAACCTCTCTGCCATTTACTGTTTTAAAGATGAAGGGGGAAAGAATTAAGCACTTATTAAGCACTTAATCTGTGCCTGACACAGTGCTAAATACTTTAAAACCAAAATTTCATTTGATTCTTACAACTCTGGTAGGTAAATACTATTATAATCTCATTTTATAGACGAAGAGTGTAAGGTAGGCAGGTCAAGTGACTTGCCCAGGGTCATATATATATATATATATATATATATATATATATATATATATATATATAGTTTAAAGCTGATTTGAACTCAACTCTTCTTGGCTATCAATTATGTCACCTAGTTGCCTGGAACAATGAAAAGGAAAGTCAACTTGCCCAAGATTATAATTCTAATACATGTCAAACTCAAGATTTCAATTCAGGTCTTACTGATTTTAAGACTGATACTCTGTTTACTATATTCAATTGCCTCTCATAGGTAAGTAGCCTGATGTAGAGGAAAGAATGGTGGCCAAGAAGTTAGAGGACATAGGTCCAAATTGTACCTTTGATGTTTACAGCTTATCAAAGCTTAGGCATCTCATTTATCCTCTATGTGCCTCAGTTTAATCATCTGTAAAATGAAAGAATTGGGCTAGATGTCCTCTGATGTCTCCTCTACCTTTACATCTTTCATTCTTTGATAACTATATCCTATTCCATTATAATTTAATTAAAGAGATGTTAAACATAGTATTATATGAAGTGGGGGTGAGGTTTATACTAACAAATTATATCCCCCCTCAAAAAAGAAATACTCAACCCTAACAAAAGTGCTGTTCAAAGCAGCAACATTCTTCTGAGGGTATGAAGACCTTTATTGTTTTATGAAGAGACCATATAGCTGCCAGTAAAATGAGAAAATAGCTCCTTCCTTTTCATGCCATGTCCTCATTCTAAATACTTTAGCTTATCAAATTGATGTATATCTTCTGGCCAACTCATCAATTTCTAAGTAAGATTTAAGCACCGATGTTCCTCTAGGAAAGGTTTCTGCCACAGCATACAGACTTTATCCCAGTTGATGATTTTATTGCCTAAGCTATCTCTGCTACAGTAACTGGAAACCACGTGGATTGCTCTGCCCTCTCCTTGTAATCACTCTTCTGTCCTTCCCTATTGGCCTCCTTCTCTGCTTCCTAGTTCTTGACCTATGTTCAATTAGCTGTGAAGCATCATTTAGTTTCTTAGGTACCCAACTGGTGATCAATTAGCAGAATCAAGATAGCTAGTGCTCAGCTGGCAGTTACCTACTATCATTACCAGCATTAAAGAGTACCCTATCCAGACCCTGTGTGTCTGATGTTGACCATAAAGTATTATGGGGGTACAAGGGTTAAGGTTGCTGAAGGCTGCCATCAAGGTATGGATACCTACTTATATTTGCCAAGAAGAGCTCACTATCTGATTCTTTCTTTTAGTGCAGCTATTGAGGATAGTCCATGATCTCATATGATCTTATTCTTACTTTGTATACATAATTAAAAGGCCAACTTTAAAAATTTATAGTAGTTGGAGACTAGGGACAAAAATCCCTGAGTTCTGAAGTAGTCTAGAACTGTTATATCCCACAGATCCCTGGGGGACCTAGTTTTTGTAGACTGAATGCAAGAAGCAAAGTTCTTTCCTTGTTTGTCCTTTCTTCCCAAAAAGACCATGACATTAGGAAGGTAATATCATAACTTAAGTGAATCACAACTTAAGTGAGGGAGAGTTGTGCAAAGTAAAGGGCCAAACTCTGCCTTGACTAACAAAATAATAACAACAACAACAAACCATTATCTTCATATCTTAATGTTTCATCTATGGAGAAAATTTGTGAATAGTTCATTGCAAAATATTAATAGATACTAAGAAAGGACCTGCTACATTTTTAGTTCAGTGTTGGATGTTATGGAATAAGCAAGAAAAGTATAAAAAAGACACTGTGTACAACATAGGGGTGTGTGTGTAGTATGATAAAGGAAGGTAACATATATCTGATTCTACAAAGAAGTTATCATCTCATCAGTGTGGGAAATTCCTCTAATGCTGAGTCACAATTCTTGTGGACTTGCCCATCCTGTCCGTGGTTCTTCTGCATTTCATAGATCTTCCTCTCATTCTCTTGACATTGTGATGATATTAAGGGGTCACACAGCTCATCCATCAGTTGTCCTTTGCACTAGCTACATGATTGAATCATCTTGATTTGTTTTTGTTTTTCCACCCATCTTGGTCATACATTTCTATGGTAATAACCTTTCCACTACTTCTCTTTTGCAATATCTCATCTAAAGCATATAGTAGCCTCCTCATTGCTCTTTGAGTGATCCTCAATTTTAGTTCTTTAGTACTAGAGCATCTCACAGCCCACAGCCATTCAACATGTGCAGAAATGAGCAAAGTTGGCCTTTTATTTCAGGGAGAAGCTTGGAATTAAAAAACTGTGTGCGTGTAAATACATACATATATGTATATGTGAATGTGTGTATATATATAGATATAAAACATTTTCAAGTTTAATCTGCATTTTAAACATTTAACCCATCACTTTCTTATGTCTACAAATCAACTAGACAATCAACAACATACCAAATCAAGCCCTGATTTAAGTTTGCTGATTTCCAAGGTCTAAAAGCTCACACTGAATATTTAACAACTGGCAAACTCAAGTTTTAGTGGGCTCCAGTACACACTTGAATTGACTCTACTCTTTCTGTTTTCTATAGTTGGAATTATCTAAGCCATAATTATATATATATGCATATATATATACATGTACATATAAACATACATATACAAGTATATATGTAACACATATATTCATATATATACAATGCATATATATTATACATACATACACAAATACACATATATGTACATTATATATATATACACATACATACATTATATATGGGGTGTGTGTGTATGGATATATATGAATGTATATGTACATAGCATCTGCCATTCTACCATGTTAGGATCTTCCCTTTTTGTTTTTGATCAAAGAAAATTCTTTTACTCTAACTAAATATGAGTTTATTCCAGGCCTATGGAATTGCATAGAAAATCTCATACATAGTTTTTAGATCAGAGAGATATAGTACCTACCAGGCTCAGTGTAGCTCTTTACAAATCAACAGGGCCAGCCACCCCTCATCCCTCAGGCGACAGAAATATTGCCGGACCCTGTATGCAGTCCAACTTGCAAGGGGCTTCAAGCTGCCACTTTCTTTATGTCTTTTTGTCTGCCTTGGGAAAAGTTTGTTGCCATTACTATGTGTCATCTTGAATTAGCTTGTAGTCTGCAAAAGGGGCAGCTTTTATTTCTCTCCCCCTACCCCCTAGCCCTGCTGACTTCTCCATCCTCCGCACTGAGCCACATACATGCTAACTTGATAACCTTATGAAAAAGCCCATCAGCCCCTCTGTCCATTGGGAAATTCGGATGATGTAGCTAGAGAGCAGCTGCAAAAGGTAAAGACTTGGAGAATACTCTCCACCCTTGATGATGGAGGGGTATATGATTCTATCAATACAATGCAAAGGTTAATGGGATTGCCTCCTTCCAACTCTATCATAGTAAACGCAGGCTTTATAGCAACGCTAAAAAAACGACCTCTATCTGTTTTATGCTGATCATTAACTAAGATTATCTCACACTGGAGATTTACTATACCAAAGAGCACTGACATCTCTAACTGCTATTAAGTGTATTATACTTATACTCCATAAAGACGAGCAAAATACCTTTGTCAGCAATATAGAGAAAATAGACATGATCACAGTCACTGGTAGAAAAGATAGCAGCTGTTTGCAAGAATCTGTCTACCCTTTCCTGACACAGTATCCAACTATATTTACTAATGAAAACAACTTTTCTGCATCAAATAGTTTTTGTTTTTGTTTTTGGTATATTTGTCCGTATTAGCTGAATCAAGCTAACTACATGGTCATGGAAACTAACTATGTGGAAACTGACCAAATGTCCCAATTGTAAAGACAAAAAGTTTCTTCACCTATAGTGTCTGATTATAATATGATGAAGTGGATGATGGTGATGATTAATGATAGTATCTGAAATTTATATAATTCTTTAAATTTTTCAATTTTAATTGGATTTTCCCCAATTTTTGCAATTCTAATTGCAATTGCAAATTTTGTAATACTTTATATAAATGATCTTATTTCAATTCAGCCATCGCTCCCTTTTCAAAATATTCAAAATAAAGGGCAAAAGGGTTGCTCTTTTTTGTTTCTTTGATTAAATCCTCAAAGCATTGTACTTTGTACACAGTAGGACCTCAACATATACTTAATACATCTAATGAATGACTTAAATTTAAGAAAGGTATCTTTCCATAAGGTGAAAGTGGTAGTCACTTTGTGCTTTCCAGGACCCAGTCAGGGTCCAGTTTCTATAAGGATGCCTGAAGAGATTTCTTAATGTTAAATGACTTTCTTGAGAGGCAACAGGGAGTACCAGAGAAAGAGTTATCCTTGGAATGAAAAAGCTCAGTTTTGAATCCGTTTCTGACACATATTAGCTGTGTGACCATTTCTATGAAGAAGTTACTTAATCATTAACTGTCTCAAACAATTTTTTAGGATTATAAATTACAGAGAAGTTGTTTGTATTGGTTGCAAGTTTCTTATACCAAAAGTTTCCTGTAGTGATGAGCAAACAAGTCCTGAATCTCACCCTATATTCCTTCCATGCAAATATTTCTTCATTGATGATTCTATATATGGATATTTTCTGCCTCCTAGGGCATCACTAACAAGTCTGTGATCAATTACTCTATGACCTCTAAGACCACATCTTCCAGTTCCAAAGACAGAATGGTATCAGGTTCTGATATCATACTAGTGAGAATTCATAGGAGCAAATCTTGATGATGAAAAATCTTGAAGAGAAAAGAGGATAAGAAAGTAGCATTTTTACAAACAGCATTTTTGTGACTAATTATCACTGACATACAACTAGAAGTATTTTGAGTTGGTGAATATATCATGGAGGCACAAAGATTAAAAGGAAATCACCAGGACAACAACCTGTCTGCCTTTTTACCTGGCAAACTCTTTTATACTTTGGCACTGGGTTTGAAGAAGTGTAGAAGGCAAAAGAGAGCCTCCAATTGGAATGCAAATATAAAGGCATTTATGTCCAGTAAATTTCCTAAATTAGTATTTTCCTACCTGAATTACTATTCCACAACATACATGCACACACACACACACACAAACTAATAGATGATGAATAATATGACTTAAGTGATTTTTTCCATATCCTGATTTCAATATAATTTTCCATCATTTGTTAACCTTAATGTGATGAATCTAATTATCTAATGTCCAGAAATCTAAATACAAAGCTTGAGAAAAGATAAAAATAAGCAAGTAGTGTAATTTCATACTGGAGTAATTTAGGACTCCTTGAAATAAAGATTTGGAAATTAGCACATGAACCTCAATTAAATCTCATGGAATTCAGTTAAATCAATTTAGGATTTATTAAACACTTAGGATATGGAAAGCATTGTGTTAAGCCATGTGCGAAGTATTTCTTTTGTAGAACACTCATTGCCCTCAAGCAATTTATATTTTTGTTTACATGTTTTGTTTTTGTTATTAAATTATTATTGATATTTTATTATTGTATTTCTTTCTATCTTTGCCTTACACACACTTTCCCTCTTTTACATTCTCTTTCTTTGTCTCTTTCTGTGTGTGTGTCTCTGTCTCTCTCTGTGTGTCTTTCTCTCTCTTTGTGCCTCTTTCTCTCTCCCAGACATCTTCCATAACAAAAATATAAAAGCTAACGTGTGTAGCATTTTTCACTTAATAGTGTTTTATTTTTCCAATTAGAGGTAAAAATAATTTTCAACATTAATTTTTGTAAGATTTTGAGTTTCAAAATTTTTCTCCCTCCCTGTCTTAACTTCCCCTTATTCATATACACAGCATTTTAAGGTTTGTAAAGAACTTTAAATATATTTTCTTATTCAACTTCATTACAAGCCTGAGAGATATACGCTATAATTTCCACCATTTTATAGATGATAACTAATGGAGAGAGGTCTAATGATTTGTCAGGGTTACATAGCTAGTGAATATCTGAGGAAGAATTTACACTAAGATTCTCCTGATTCTAAGACAAGTTCCCCACCCCACCCCATATAGCCTTATTCCCCTAAAATTAAAAAAAAACAAGACCAAAAGAAACAATTTGATAAAACTAATGCATTAACCAAGTGTACTGCTTCTGCAAAAAAGGAAAGGCTGTGCATTCAGTTCTTTCTCTGGGAGGAGATATGTAGTAAATATGCAAGTAAACACCAGACATATGGAATCAATGCAAAATAATATCTCTAAAGAGCAGTGACATCTTATGGCAATAGGAAATGTCTTACAAAGGATAGGCACTTGAGCCAAAAATGAAGTTAGAGGTGACAACAGGCAGAGGTGAATAACAATAGCAGTCAAGGGATGGAAGACAGGCTATTTAAAGGATAAAGGCAGGAGGTGGAATACTGTATATGAAGAATAGTAAGAATGTCAATTTGTATGAAGAAATGTAAAATAATTCATTTTGTAAAGATGGGCTGGGGCTAGACCAAAAGTCTTTCAAATATTATGAAAAATTCTGTGTTTTATTTCAAAGGCAATAGGGAGCCACTAGAAATTCTTGAGCAGTAGAAGGTCATGGTCATACTTTCATTCTGGGAAGAGAAGATGATTGGCTATGTTTTTCAGTGGATCACTGAAAGCTGCCTCTATAAGGGCAAGTAAACTGCAAATTTGAACATCATCAATGCCATGTCTAAGAGCTTTGTTATTTTCCATCACTCTTTCTCTAAGGTCTCTATGGTACTGTGAATATTTCTTTGGTTTTCTGCTTTCTCGTTTTTTTACATTTAAGAGGATGTTAAAAATTATCTGAAAGGTCTTTTTCATCTCAAAGATTCCTAAATCTCTTTAACTCTTTGTATAATATTATATAATTATATGAAAATTAGGATGAATTTCATGTTATCATCTCATTTTACAGAGGCAACGTTTAATGGAAATTCTTCTAGATTCGGAATCTAGAGGGTAATGGTTTCAAATCTTGACTCTAACATTTATTAGTTTCATAACCTTAGATAAGTTACTAAATCTTGCTGAGCCCCAGGCTTCTCCCCCAAAGTTATTTGCTAAATCATAAATGGGCTGATCTAAAGTGCTGGAGGGAATTTCCTTCCTGACAAAAATCACAGTTCCTTGATGTTTTGATGTAACCTTATTTCATGGTGTCAGAAACTGAGGCTTACAATGATAAAGACTTGCCAGTAACCCTGCAGTAAGACAGTGAAGGAAAAGAAGAATGAGGTAATTTCTCCTCTTCTCATATTGACCTTCAGAAACTGACAAGCACAGAGTTCATCAAAGTGAGAAGTGTTTGCAGAATCAAGTCTATTCAAGATTTACATAAAATGCAAAAGGAAGCTCTGCTTCCCTTGACTAAGAAAAAAATAATGTATAGCTATGTTTATAAAAAACAGGCTTTCTAAAAGAGAAATCCTAATTGGATGATAAAAATCTTAACTGCACCTGTCCATCATGACAGGAATGAAAGCTTATTTGTCAGTTTTGTCTTGGTCTGTAACCTAATGAGTCAGCCATGATACCTGGCTGTGAACAGATCTTGTACAACTAGCTATATTTGATACTGTGGCTGAAGGATGCTGGCCATCTAACAGAATTTCATGGGATGGTACCCCAGGCAGGTGGATAACCACTATTTCTGTCAATGGTATTGGGAATGTGAAGTGCCAAGAAGAGTTGTCCATCATGTCTTGCATTCTTCCATTCCTCTCTGAGATGTTCTACATTGCCTCTTTTGCCTGGAAATATTACTACAAACTATGTCAGTGAGATAGCCATCTATCTTCCCAAATGACATCAATTTTCCATTAACCATCTCTACATTCCAAACTGAACATATCAAACTAAACAGAAAAAAGCTACATTGATAGATCTAGTGGAAAGAATATCCATTTTTTCAGTTAGAATTCTAATAACACTATAAATATTACTAATAATTGGCATTTGTATTACTTTACAATTAACAATCTTGTGAAGTATGTAATACAAGGCATAGATTTGTGTTTTAGCTGCTTGCTAGCTGTTTGACATTAGCCAAATCCCTTAACCTCTGTAAACTTCAGTTTCCTCATCTGGGAAAAGATATATAATAATCTTTATATTATCACCTTTAATGTGTTTTGGAAATCACATGTGATAGCATATATAACATACTTTGTAATGGTAAGGCAATATCTCATTTCAATTCAATTCAACAAGAATTTATTAAGCAATGAGTATTCATCAGATGCTGGGGACTTAAAGATAAGAAATAAAAATGCCTTCAAAGAGTTTACATTGTAATGGGGGTGGGAGATATAAGCTATTACTATTTTTGTTGAAACTGACTGTGATTCACAGTAATTGCATTCCTAGGGGCTCGTCACCATTCATAAATGCTATAAATACCAAGTCTAGTCCTCACAATGATCCTGGCAAGACTTCTCAGCACATTGGATTGCACTCAACACCTGATAGCTGCTCATGATCCCATCACATCCAGCAGATGTTCTAATTCCATGTCTTCAAGTGACAGGCTCTTTTCATATTTTTTTCCTCGTTTTTTTTCTTTTCTCTCTGTCCCCTCCCCATTTTTTTCCTTCTTTCTCATTTCTTTCTACCTTATTTTCTCCTTCCTTTTAGTCAAATGGTTGTTTCTGGGCAGTGGCACATTTGTTGACTTGCTCTTTTGGTGACATCTTCTTTTAATAAGGAAATCTGTCTCTGAGTGGCTCTTCACCTAAGGGTGTGCTTACTTAAAGTGTAAAATGTCAAACTATCCCACAGATGACAATCACCCTGTGGGTGAAGGAGAAGCAACCACTGTATTATTAGTCACTCAAGGGATAGACAAGCAACAGCCACTGTCTCTGTGGAAAGACTGAAATTAGCAGGATGTTGACATCCCTTTCAGAACCCTACCCTTTCTACCACCTTGTGCCAAACTGGAATCTCATCAATTTTTTTTCCATCCCATCACAGAAAAAATACACAAAGAGCAAAGGCAAAAAGTAAACAAAGATATGAAAGGAAAAAAAAATTACCCCAATCCCAAACAAAAAAAAAAAATAACAATGGGACTGAGAGTCCCAGTAGGTATTTGAGTCTTAGCCAATGGAAATCATTTTGAAGAAGAAAACAAAGAAAGCATTTCTCTGCAGTAACCAAGTCCAAGCAAAGAGCCTCAGCTTCCCAGATTAGAGACACACAATCTGTGATGTCTCATTGGGATAGTAGGAGGATAAATACAGGCGGTCACACTCTGACTCTTCATGAGATTTGACTGGCAGAGATGGCATCCCCAAATGTCCCTACTTAATGCCCCTTAAAACATACATCCACCTGACCCCTAGTGAAACAGCAGAGAACTGTGGCCTGTAGTTTACCAAGGATGAATGAGAGGCCTAATGGTGCTCTTCATGGTCATGATCTTTCTGGGCGGTTACACAAGCATGAAAATGAGGAAATCCTTTTCCAGTTCCCTGTTAGAGAGGACCAAGGAGGTGATCACAGATTTATTCCATAGTGAAATGTAGCCAGGCTTCCAATATTCTGTAGCTATTTCTGGCATATGTATTTCTGTAGAGATGTTTTGTTTGCATCTCATTATGAGAAATGATGTCACCCTAGATGGCCCCACCGAATGCTCCCAAATTTTAATTCTTGAGAGTTGGGGTCAGGGCCACTGTTGTGTAAGTCCCTTAAAATCAGAAATTATCCCACAGCTACATTTTTGACAGCTGTGTGTAGTGCCAGATGTATCCATTTTAACTAGACTTTGTAAATAAGTAGGTTCCTTACAGTTGAAATTAAATATAAAATAATGCTTTTTTATGTTTTTATATTTATAGCTCTGGTTGTGTGCTCCAATATATTCATTTCAGTCTTTCTTATTAACATTATTTATTATTTATTTTATGATTGTTTATGTTATGATCATTCTTTCAAAATACTTTCAATTCCAAAGATATAGTTAAAATTGACCCCCCCCCACCCTACCTCTTTTTGTCTCATCTGAAAATCTCACTGCAGTGCTCAAAGGAGAATTCCTAAACATGTTTAATTGCATGAAAATGTCTTTATATTTGGCACTCCATTGTCAGATTTTAATTGATAATCATGACATATCAGGATTATAACGATCCTTGAGAGGATACAGAGACTAACCTCCTGTCTTAATATAGGACCACCTGGATGAAACAGAAATTATGTTGTTTTGAAAGGTCTCTTGAGGACATCCTACAACTTTTCTCAGTAGTCTGACTCATTGTTTAATGATCATCAGTATTAAAAAAAATCTTCACAGTTCATGTAAATTATTTGTGAGGTAGCTCAGTGTCTAATATACAGCAGATTCATAACAAATGTAGACATCTAGGTGGTGGGATGGATACAGCCCTGGACCTGAAGTCAAAAAGACTCATCTTTCTGAGTTCATATCTGAACTCAGATACTTATTAGTTGTGTGATCCTGGGCAATTCACTTAATCATGTTGAACTCAGTTTCCTCATCTGTAAAAGGAGCTAGGAAAGGAAATGACAAACCTCTCTGATATCTTTGCCCCTTCCCCCAAAAATAGATGATGAAGAGTCAAATGTGACTGAATAACAAGAATGATAAATGCTTGTTAACTTGATTAAAGACCATTTTTCCCTTAGATCTACTAAATAATAGGTGATTGTTATCTTGTGTAGAGGGTTATTGATTGGGAGTTAGGATGGACCTTAGGAGTCAATTAGTGCCAATCCTTAATTGTATCGGGAGGAAAATGAGGCCGAGAAGTTAATGACTTGTCTCAGGTGACTTGGGTAGCCATGGAGTTGAAATTCAAGCTCAGGTTTTTGACTCCAAATTCAACACACTTTCCACAACAACACATTTGAATATAGTCTTTGTGCCCCTTAAATGTTTAAACAATTGGATGGTGGGATGTAAAGGAAAGAAGAATTATTTAGGAATCTAGTTCATGCAGTGGGTTGATATGATGAATTTGGAGGGATTATAGGGTAATGCAGAAATTAATTAATCAGATGAAAGCTTGATTAAAAAAAAACTTTAGTCATCACTTAGGTAGCTTTAGCGAGCAAAGAATATGGAAAAGAAGAAAAGGGATTTAAATTAGGAATAGGAAAGAAACTGTACTAGAATGGAATATGGCCAGGAAGGAGAAATCACTTCAAGGGAACTGCTGAGTGAGAAATCTAAGGAGGGAGGACCAACCCTTTTGAGGCTTGCATTGTGATTTGTCAGCAGCTCCCAAAGTGAATGTGATCCTGGGTCACATAATTAAAATCTAGTTTCCCAAGGCAAGGCAATGATTGTCCTGGTCTGCTTGGGCCAGTTCCTATCTCTTCTGGAGCATTATGTTCAGTTCTTGGCGTCACAGTTTAGAAAAGACATTGATTATAAATAAAGCATTTCTAGAGGAGAGAAATCTCAACCATAAGGACCTTGCTGGAGTCCCTGATATGTGAGGAATAATTAGAAGATCTGAATATATTTATACTGGAGAAGAAAAAACTCAGGGAAGTGAGGGGCACAATTCTGAAGTGTTTGAATGACAGCCTTGTGAAAGAGGGATGAGGTTCATTCTGCTTGACCATAAAGGCAGAACAAGGAAAAAAATCAGATTTAGGATTTGATGGCAGGGGAAATTTCCCAGTTACTAGATCTGCCCCAAAAGGAAATGTGCTGTCATTACCCTATAGTCCTAGCAAGTTGTAGGTGCCTAATAAATGTTTATCAAAAAAAAAGACTGTTTACCCTGTTGTAAGAAATGATCAGGGGCAGCTAGGTGGCGCAGTGGATAGAGCACCAGCCCTGAAGTCAGGAGGACCTGGGTTCAAATCTGGTCTCAGACACTTAACATTCCCTAGCTGTGTGACCCTGGGCAAGTCACTTAACCCCATTTGCCTCAGCAAAAAAAAAAAAAAAAGAAATGATCAGTATGAAATTCAGAATTGCATGGGTAGACTTGTATGGCCTGAGAGTCCTGCTTGTCATATATCTATGCTTCTATGTATTAGAGAGAAGAAAAATGATGGGAACAAAATGGAACATGAGGTAATTATAATGACTAATTCTGATTTATAAAAGAACTAGAAAAATGCATCATCAAGTTTTCATTGCAGATGTGGGAGTCTATGAGCAGGGGATGTTACATTCTGTCGATTATTTTTATGTTGGTTGTATTTACTGAACTTTTTGTTGTTTCTTTTTACAAATATTAATGGCAAGGCATATTCACTGACTAGAAGAGAAGAAAGAAATATATTGGGAAATAAAGGTTATGTAACCACAAAATGTATCAATTAAAATAAAATAAGAAGGAAAGATAGAACTAGGAAAAGAAATTAGAAGTGAGGTAGCAGCCTAATCAATGTAAAAAGCTAAAGAAGTCAAGTTAACAAATGAGGCTGTGAACTTATAAACTACTTGCCTGTGTATTGCTCGTGTCCTAATATTGTATTTCTGCACACTAAATGATTGAGGATGAAGGGAGATTGCTAAAATAAGGCAAATGCTTAAATTGTGAAACAATCACTGCTTTAAATTTCCTACAGGTTTCTCTGAAGCTTTTGAAGTGGCTTCATGAATCCGACTTTGTCCTTCCATTTCAGCTCAGCAAAACTCAAGCATTTGCTTTTTAGATGCCTTTGTCTTGATAGCACTTCACTGAAATTTTCTGAAATTGGACTGATAATAAAAAAAAAAGACCTTTGAGGCTTAGAAATGCAGCACAGTCCAATATATCATTAATTATGACTGTGGCTTGCAAGTTTTCATGAGGTTTGGGAATTTTGTCATAAGATTTGTGTTGTAGATCAAAAATGCTCTCCTGTGGCCTTCTGAAGTTTTATGGCACCATTTGGAACTGGACTAAGTGGAAGGAATATGTGACAACATCACTTGACAGCAAATTATCAATAGGAAACCAAATCAAAATTTTTACCTTGTAATTTTAAAAGGACATTGATTTCCAAGAGCAGGATAATGAAAATGGCAAGTCTTCCAAGACTTACTCTCTATAACTATCTCTCTTATACAACACCTCCTTCTTTTCAAATCTCTGTGATTCTGAATCTTTGGCTGCCTAAGGGTACTTCCCTCTCTATCTCTATTTCCCAGTCCTACTTCAGTATTCTCATTTTCATTCTCTTCAAGTCTGCCATCTCACGTCCCAATCCAGTTGTGCCTATCCCTTTAATTCTGCTCTCTGGAATACTCATTATTTAATTAACAAAATCCCCTTCATTTTTCACTGCTCTTCTCATGTGCCTTTCTAACTACTATTTCTCACAGAGACTACTTTCTTCAGATAATAATCATAACAGCTAGCAATTATAGGGCTTTAAGGTTTGCAAAGAACTTTACAAATTTTATCTTATGTAATCCTCACTATAACCCTGGGAGGTAGGTATTTTTGCTTTCCTCATTTTAAAGATGGGGAAATGGAGGAAGACAGATTAAATAATTTACCTAAGGTCATATAGCTAGAAAATATGAGTCAAATTTTGAATTTAGGTATTCCTGACTCCCTGGCTAGCACTCTTATCTATTGTCTGACCTAATTGTCTTAGATGATACTGCATTCTTGTTTAACCTCCCTTGTAAAGAGTGTACTTTTCTTATTTTCTCTCCTTTCCTTTTCTACCTCCTCTCATCCCCTACATCAGTCCTGAACAGAAAATGATTTAGAAAATTTCTTTCTACTCTATTCCCATTTTATTTTCTCCATTTCCCACCACCTCTCAACATCTTTTCTTTTATATTCACTCTAAGCCAAATTTATCATCAATCCCAGATCTTAGTGGCAATTACAGTGTGGTGATTCCTTCAGTCTGTCAATGACATATGTCCCCTTGCTTCTATCTCCTTATAATTTCTCCTGTAGATTGTCTCCCAAATAATCTCTAATCTTTAACTTTTCTTCATCTATTGTTTTCTTCCTACGCATCTACAAATACATCTTTCTTGCCCATCCTAAAAACAAACAAATCTTACTAAGATCCACTATCTCTTCAATCTGCCATTAAACAAACAAACAAACAATCAAACAAACAAAAAAACAACAACAAGAACTTCTGGGCAGTGCAGTGGTAGAGCACCAGCCCTGAAGTCAGGAGGACCTGAGTTTACATCTGTTCTCTGACACCTAATATTCTCTTGACCCTAGGCATGTCACTTAACCTCAATTGCCTCAGCAAAAAAGTGAAAAAAAAATTAAAATTTAAAAAAAACTTCTTAAACTATATAGGATTTTTTAGAACTATCACATGGTCACTACTTTATTCTTTTAATGCAAGCCTTAACCTTTTGCAATCTAACTTCTGACCTTATTATTTCCCAGTGATTGCCTTAATCCAAAAATTACCAATTCCTTAATTACAAGATGAGATTCCATTATCTCAAATCATCATACATTCTGATCACTCTAATATTTGATTCTGTTGTCTATTCTAAATCTGGATACTTCTCTTAGTTATTTTTGCCTGACTGGTTCTTTGAAATTTTCTTTAGTGATTCATAAACTGCATCAGACTCCCAACTGTGAATATATGTATCATAAGGCTATTTCTTGGCTCTTTCTCTCTATTCTTTCATTGGTTGATATCACCAAAATTTATGAGCTTACTTATCATCTCTAGAAAAATAGTATCTATACCTATGAATTATAGTTGAGCTCCTATTCCACATTGCCAATTACCTATTGGTCATTTCAAACTAGCTTACCCATCGGTATTACAAATACAATATACCCAATGTAGTGCTCATTAACCCTTAGTGCCCTTAGACCCAACCTCTTCTCAACTTCCCTTTTACTGTCAAGGACACCACCATCCCTCCAGTTACCTAGATTTACTAATCTGGCATCATCTTTTTATTCTCAGTCTCCTTCACTCCACATATTCTATCAATTGGCAAATTTTGTTAATTTCTCTTTTATGACATCTCTCAAATATATTATTTCCTTTTTCTATAGCAACCACTTAAGTTCAAGATAATTGCAATAGTCTTCTAACTGAAGGTCTTCTTACTTCAAGTTTCTCCTTATTTCAATTCATTCACCACACAGCTGCTAAAGTGATTTTCCCAAAGCTCAAGTCTGACCATATCACTTTCCTACCCAATAAATTACAGTGGCTTTCAAGTGTGTTTCAGATCAAATATACATCCTCCATCTGGCTTCTAAAGCTCTTCAAAACCTGGCCCCATACTAAATTTTCATTCTTTTAATATATTACTTCCTTTTCTACACACTAGTGGCCCAGCATGATTGGCCTTTTTACTGTTCTTCAAACAATACACTCTACCTCTCATCTCCATGCCTTTGTATTGTCAATCCTCTACACCTGGTATGCTTTCTTTTTCACCTCTGCCTCTTAAAACACTTTGTTTCTTTCATTTTTTTCTCTTTTTTGAAGTTGTGATTTTTTCCCACTTCAAAAGTATTTTTTTCAAATGTATACATAGATAGGAAGTTTTCAACATTTATTTTTGTAAAACTTTGTATTCTAAATATTTCTTCCTTCTCCCTTACTTCCCCCTCCACAAAATAGCATACAATCTAAGTTAAATATGTGCAATTCTTTTAAACATATTTTCATATCTGCCATGTTGTGCAAGAAAAATCAGATCAAAAAGGAAAAAAAAAAACAAGCAAGCAAACAAACAACAAAATAAAAAATACTATGCTTTGATCCAAATTCAGCCTCCATAATTCTCTCTCTCCATGTGGATGGCATTTTCCATCCCATGTCTACTAGAATTACTTTGAATCACCTCGTTATTGAAAGAGCCAAGTCCATCACATTGATCATCACATAATTTTTCTGCTAACTGTGTACAATGTTCTCTTGGTGCTATTTATTTCATTCTGTATCAGTTCATTTAAGTCTTTCCAGTATTTTCTGAAATCAACCACCTCCCCATTTCTCATAGAGCAATAATATTCCATTACATTCATATTTCATAACTTATTTAGCATTTCACAACTAATAGACATCCACTCAATTTCTAGTTCCTTGCCACTACAAAATAGCTGTCTGTTTGTATTCGTTGACTGTTATGGCTTATATTCTTAAAAATTTGAGTCAGTTCTCTAAATATTTTAGAAATGAAGCCTTTATCAGAAACACTGACTGTAAATCCCCCTACTCCAGCTTTCTTCTTCACTTCTAATCTTTGGTACATTGGTCTTGTTTATGCAAAAATGTTTTTAATTTAATGTAATCAAAGTTATTCATTTTGCCTTTCATAATGTTTTCTAATTCTTTTTGGCCATAAATTCCTTCCTTCACAAATCTGAGAGGGAGATTATTCCTTGTTCTTCTAATTTGCTTATAATATGACCCTTTATGTCTAAATCATGAATCCATTTTGACCTTCTGACCTCTGTTGTTACAGTTGATTTACTTTGGCTAAACTTCCACAGGAAATTGATTGTCCATGCTGATGTCTTTTCCTTCATGCATTTCCAATTTGGAGCATCAGTGCCTTGCTAAATTTAATAAATTGTATAATTATATACAATATTTTCCCACTGAATTTTGTCTTCTAATTTTGTGTTGGTTTTGAATTTTGTTCTAATAATTTGATATTTTATTTATATATAGACTATTCTCACAAGAATGAGAATGATTCTCATATAGATCACTTTTTTGTATGTTTAGATATAGTGATTTTATCTAAAAAATATGCAGTGCCTTGGATTAGCTTCTTGATTAAAGTATTAATTATAAGATGTTATGCACTTCCATTGAAATATATTCTTCTTTGACCAATTGTGTTGGACTCATTGAGTCATATTTTCCAACATTTTTTTACCATTCTTAACTTATGTCCACTTTTACTTTGAAGTTATTAAGTATGAAAGCATACATTGTGTTGATATGGAGCATTTTAATGAATTCTTAATAAATTTTTCTATTAAGAATTTTTCTACTCCCTCATTTTCTATAACTAATCAGCACCAGGACTATTGATACTCATATATAAGTTTTCATACTTATCATCTTATATCTCTTCCTTTTTATGGTTAAATGTCTTGAGATGGTGGTCTACAATTAGTACATTTACTTCCATAACTCTCACTCTCTTCTGACTTTATCATTTTACTGAAGCTCTTCTTTCCAAAGTAATCAGTTATTTCTTTGTTGCCAAATCGAATGACTTGTTCTTGATCCTCATTCTTCTTGACTTATCCTTAGACTTTTTTTAATCACCATCTATTTAAAAATTATAATTTTCTCTATAGATTTTTGTGATGTTACTCTTACCTGGTTCTCCTCCTAGTTGTTGGATAGCTCCTCAGTTTCCTTTACTGGATTTTCCCTGAGTCTTTCCCATCCTAGCTAAAATATTACCTTCTGCAAGAAGCTTTTTCCAGTTCCCCTTAATAATCATGTATTTTCTCTAAAAATTATTTCCAATTAATCTTTTAAATTTTGGTTTTAGGTCATTGTTTTCATTAAAATGTGAGCTTCTTGAGAGCTGTTTTTTGCCTTTCTTTTTATCCCCTGGTTTAACACATTGCCTTGGCCATGTTAAATGGTTAATAAATGCTTATTTACTTAACTAATTGATTTGATTATCTGCATGCTTCTCTTTTTGCTCCTTACTTTATATTTCTAATTAATTCTACAGTGTGAGATGACCAAGTGCCTTTCTTCTTACATTTGACCCACTCTGCAAACCTCTATTTATTCTCCCTAGGAGAACCTGTGAGATACGAGACCACACTGCTATAATGTGAATGATTAGAATCAAGAGTATTATGAAAACATATTTATATGGTCCCTAAAAAATATCATGGACTACAGCCTATAAATACTATTCTAGGGAAGCTGGCTTGGTGTGTCATTAGTCATATGTTTTTCTTTCCAAAATGTTTAATATACAATAAATAAAGGTTAGAGGCCAGAAGATCATGACCACACTGATGGTTCACAGTGGCCATTGCTGCAATAAACTCTTCAATCTTAAAACTGAAGCTGGTTTGAAAAGTAGGATAGGTAATGTTGTGGTCAGTATATCAGTGAAAGTTTTGTGCTTTCAGAAAGTAAGCACTATGGCCTTGAATTTCAAGCACCATTTTCTCCTATTTTAATGGAACTCAACTTCCTGTAACTATAGGAAACTTTTTGTTTCTATTTCTCTTAAGCTTGAAAGCAAGCCCAGATAAGGCATCATATTTATAAAAAAGCTTACTGGGTTAGGAGTCCAAAGATCTGGGACTCTGGTACCTTCTTTGTCATGAACTTATTATGTAGCATGAAATGTGTTTCACAATTGGGACAGAATCTTAATTTCATTCTCGGTAACATGAGGATGTCAGACTACATAATTTCTATAGTTTCTTCCAGCTCCAAAGGCCTATGATTCTATAAATTCAAAATATCCAGTTCTCCATTCAGATCTGTAACTTGAGAAGTTTTTTTATCCTAGACACCAACTTTTAAGGAGCATCTCTTTATGCCCACTCTAGATCAGAGACTTCTCTCAATGTACTTTCAGAGAGGTACAACTTTCTTGACCATTTTTAGCTCCAAGAGAAGAGCAATATAGGTTACAGGAAGTCAAAATGCAACTGTGACTTGGAAAAGTGTTTTTTTAAACTCATGATAGGTCCAGAAAGAGAGCAGCCTTATATTATATTTTTCCCTGGAAAAAAGAAAAAGGGATTGAAGAAGAAGGGAATTTATATAGCACCACTTATAACACAGGAATTGTGCTAAGCATTTTTAAAATATCATCTTCTTTGCTTATTATCATCTCCATTTTATAGTTGAGGAAATTGAGGCAAATGGAAATTAGGTACTTGCTGAGGATCACATAGTACATATCAGTAGCCAGATTTGAACTTAAGTCTTCTCAACTCCAGGTGTGACACTCTATCCACTGCACCATTAGCTCCTTATAAAGATCCTCACTTTGGGGAGAAGTCAAAATGTTTAAGTATATGTTAAAATTTAATCTCATTTTGTATTAAGATTATTCCATTCACTGTTTTTAAATTTTCTTTTCCTAGCACGGTTGACAGGATATAGTAACAGGTTAATAAATGCTTGTTGAATAATTGACATCAAAACATGCAGTGAAATCTTCAAATATGAATGTACAGTTTGGAATGGAGAAAGAGATGGGTCAGATACAAAATTCTTTGAAAAAAGGGTGATAATGTCAGGTGCTGGTCGATACCAGTCATCGATATCTGGACAGGATGATATATAGATGGACAGAAAAAAAACTTTAAATGAAGTGAGGTTGCTGGGTAAAAATAGTTAACATTTGTATAAGGTTTTGCAAAACATTTTTTTAAAAAGATTTTCAAAGTATTTTACCAACATGGTATTATTATCTTAATTTTATAGATGAAGAGACTAAGACTGAGAGAGATTAGGAGGCTTGCCCAGGGTTATACAGTTAATACATTTATGAAGTGGGATTTAAATTCAAGTCTTCTTGACTCCATGTCCAGTACTCTAACCATTAGCTGCCACTAATGGCAGTAAAAGATTTTAGAATTAATAATGAGAAGCAAATAATCTATTTATTCCTCCTCCTGGCTGTAAATGTCAGAAGGGCATGAGAGAAAGTATATATAGTACATGGGAAAGGACATGTTCAAAGACAAAGGGAAGTTTGTTGATAAATAGAATTGGAGCTCCAATCAAAGAGTAAAGTGAAACAGGATAAGAACTCTGGAGGAAGAGGAGATAGAGATGAGCTATTAAGAAGAAGCAGCAGGTGAGGGAGTCTTTGCATGCTGCTTTAATTCTGAGTAATAGAGATTTTTTGGGGGGAACAGTGATAGATATATATGATGAGCTTTTTAATTATATTGCATTTCCTCCAATTGCATGTTTTAACATTAAAAATATTTTGGGTTCCAAATTCTATTTATTCTTCTCTCCCCTTCTCCTTTGTTGAGATAGTAAGCAATCTGAAATAGTTTATACATATATACTTGTGTAAAAAGTTTCCATATTAGTTATTTTGTACAAGAAAACAAGAAAAAGAGAGAGAAAGAAAAGAAAAAGAAAGAAAGAAAGAAAGGGAAGGAGGGAGGAAGGGAGGAAGGAAAGAAAAAAAGGGAGGAAGGAAGGAAGGAAGAAGGAAAGAAAGGAAGTAGGGAAGGAAAAGATGGAAAGAAGGAAGGAAGGAAGGAAGGAAGGAAGGAAGGAAGGAAGGAAGGAAGGAAGGAAGGAAGGAACGATGGAAGAAAGAAAAAGAAAATAGAAAGAAAAGAAAGAAAGAAACTAAGTTTGTATTCAGACAACATCAGTTCTTTCTCTGGAGATGGATAGCATGTTTCATCATGAGTCCTTTGAGATTGTCTTGGATCATTCTATTTCTGAATATAGCCAAGTCATTCACATTTCTCCATCATATAATATTGCTGTTACTGTGTACAATGGTCTCCTGGTTCTGCTCAGTACATTTTGTATCAGTTCATATAAATTTTATAGTGATTTAAAAAAAATTTGTACCACCCAAACACCAAGTAATTCATATAATTGCATCTACCTTGGTAGCTGAAATAAGTAGTTATAGCTCATCTCATTTCACTTCAGAGTTCCATGAACCAGTAGTGTTCTCTTTCTATTTCTATGTCTCTGTCTGTCTCTTTCTTTTTCTATCTTTCTCTGATTCGTCTATAGGAAAATATATTTATATATCATGTGAGTTCCTTCAGTTTTCCAAGTTTCCTCTTTTCACCTTCCTCCTTCCATCCAAATCTCATTTCTCTATTTTGTGAAATTTTCACTAAAGGTAAGGAAAGTTCTGATGCTTGTATATCTATTTCAGGGTAAAATAATATTCTGTTTCTGCTCAGTTATGCCTTAACTCATCCAACTTTATCATTCCTTCCACTATTCAAACAAATGTTTGTGTTCTAAGGTAGCTTTTAAAGTCTTTTTCTTTCTTTTCTTTTTCTTTTTCTTTTTTTTTTTTTTGCTGAGGCAGTTGGGGTTAAGTGACTTGCCCAGGGTCACACAGCTAGGGAATGTTAAGTGTCTGAGACCAGATTTGAACTCAGGTCCTCCTAACTTCAGGGCTGGTGCTCTATCCACTGTGCCACCTAGCTTCCCCTAAAGTCTTTTTCTAAAAGGATTATAATAAAAGCTCTCATTTGCTCAAGATTGATATTTACAAAGCATGTTACATATGCTATCTCCTTTAGTCCTCCTATGAAATCAATGCTATTATTATGCCCATTTTATAGAGGAAGAAAAATTGAGTCTGAGAGAAGCTAAGTGACTTGACCAGAATGACAGATTTTGGTAAGTTTTCAAGAAACCTGTTTTTACTCCTGATCCCACACCATATGCCATGCTGTGTAGCAAATAGCATTTTCCTAACATTGTGCATCCTTACTGCTTTCCTGGACATTTTCCTAAGGAGAACAGGAATGAGTGGGAGTAAGATATAGTTTCTACATCATTTTCCACTAAAAATGATTTTAAGCAGCTGATTTTGGAATTGGAGGAAGCATCTGTCAAATTGCCACAGAAGAGAGAAAGGCTGATTAATTTTCCAAATAAATCAGTGAGGTAAAGGGGAAATTCTTTCACTTTTCTCCAGATAAAG
Organism: Myrmecobius fasciatus; assembly: GCA_023553655.1. Taxonomy (NCBI): domain Eukaryota; kingdom Metazoa; phylum Chordata; class Mammalia; order Dasyuromorphia; family Myrmecobiidae; genus Myrmecobius; species Myrmecobius fasciatus. The sequence goes on along the minus strand of JAJPUD010007185.1, from coordinate 86,386 downwards.
AAATGAAGGCTTTTAGGAGTTTCTTAACCTCCAGCTGCACAGGATTGGGGAAGAAGCCAAAAAAATAAAAATCAGGGTCCAGTGCAATAGTCTATTGTCCAACATTATTTCAGACTCTCAAAATTTCTGATTTGGAAAGACATCCAGTTTAGTCTATAGATGAACAGAAATTACTGCTTCATATAATGTACCTGTGACATAGTCATCCAATTTTTGTTTTAAAACCTCCAATATTAGCCTAAGCTGCTAATAGTGTCTGACATCAACCTCTTGTTGAGCACAATGGATTTAGGGTTTTGGTAACTAATGGGTCAAGAGCCACATGTGAGACAGATGTGGTGAGTGCGGAGATGTGAAAAGAATGTTGGCACTGGAGACAAATTCAATTAGGGATTTGGGGTTTTGGAATTGTAGAGGTTGTGGGAAAGAATGAAGAACCTATCCATCCTCTGTGTAGCAAAGAATCCTTTCTTCTCTTAATCCCATTGATGCAGACTTGTAGCCCTTCTAGAGAAAAACCCCATTCTTCTACTATTGCTCCCTAATCCCACATCCTTATTCACCATTATTCTTGTCTTCTAGATGCCCTAACTACCCTTTTCTCTGCTTCTAGCAAGACTTATGAAACTCCCTTTCTATTGTTATAAAGTTCTCCTTGTCCGAGATCTTTCAGTCTCAAATTCCATAGGTATTCTTGCCTTCTTGGAGACTCCCAGTGGAAATTGTTGCATGCCTTGTTACCTTCTCTAATCCCAAGTATCTCTCTCCAACCCAAGTTCTCCTAGGAAGAAGAAGAGTAGTTTTTTTTTTTCATTTTAAATGTTACTTTCAGATTCTACCACCATCAGTCAGCAACCTTTCCTTTGAGATTCTCTCCATTTGTCTACATCTCACTCTATGGAACGCACAGTGGCTCTTATCTACCTGCCCCCAAGTTATTCTCTTTCTTCTGTAAGGAATTTAGCATCTGGCTAAATTCCTCTCCACCTGCCCAAAGCCTTCATACTTGGAGACTTTGATAGGCATTCTATTGTTCCCTTAAACCTCCCAACATATCCAAGAAGTAGATTTCCTAAAGTGCTCCATCTCTGCTCCCTGGAGCAGAAGGTGCTGTAAAGGTCCCTCTAACTGAGGGTCAATCATATGACATGGGATGCTCCCCAGCCCATAGCTGATACCCAGTCTGTTCTCCATTCCCTAAGCATATCCTCTCTGTCTCTAAACTTTGGATTGTACAGGAGCTGTGCTATCCCTCTTTGCAGGCAGTGTTTGATCAAAAGAAGCCCTTTCATGCACATTACCTCCCACTTGTAATTCTAAGACTGGATAAAGAGAAGAAAGGGATCTATGATATCACTGATAAAGCAAATTCTCAACTGACTCACTCTAGTTATAGTAAGGGATTGAAATAAAATTTCTCTTCCATCAACTGAAAGATATATTAAATTAATTGTGGCTCTTCAAAAAATTCATAACCTAAAGATATTATAGAATACTAGTTATGCCTTAAAAGGTTATCCCAATAAACTAATTTGCATATGAATTTTTTGTTTTCCTTTTCTTCAACACAAAAGACTTTTTTTTTTCTATCCTGGTGTTACAGAAAAGTACTGATTGCCAACCAACTACTTGGGTATAATAACCTCTGTGAAACCTCTGTTTCCTTTATCTATCTCCCCCTGCCCCATGTAACCTTCTAATACTTCATATTATATAATGTCTCCAATGAGTAAAAGGACCTTTGTGTGTGTGTGTGTGTGTGTGTGTGTGTGTGTTGTGTTGTGTTTTCCTGGCTAACACATGTCAAGATCTGTTTAAGCCTCTTGCTTTGTGCTCAAATGTCACCCTGCCAGAATTCATTACGTCCTGTTTATTAATTAATTAAAATATATTTATACAGAACAGGCTTTATGAGATGGAGTTAAAAATAACGTTATGAGAGCCATACTCTGGACGGAGCAGCTAGTCTCTGATGGCAAGCAAGCAGTGCAGACCCAGCCTTCCCTGTCAATGCTGACTGTACTGAAGGGATGATATGGAAATTTAGTAATTAAAGGTGTGAGATCAGAGGACTTGCTTTAATTTTGATGCTGGCTAGAAAGGATGAGAGTATTTGCTAGATAATTGCAAAATTCCCCCGGAGTTCTTAAGACACACACACAAAGTCACATATGTGTGATGTAGAAGAGAAAGTCTGGATAGGATTGAGTAGATATAATGTTCTAATTCTGTCTCAAAGGTCACTAATTCAGGCCCATAACCACGAGCAAGTTATTTAACCTCTCTAAACCTAATTTTTCCCATCTATAAGTGGAGATAATTACATTTGCCCTTTGTATCTCACGGGTCTGTCATAAGGTTCAAAAATAAAAAAGAAAGTTCAGGCACAATGAAAAATTGAAAAGAATTGAAAGTGTTATTATTATACATATTATTTCTTATTTTTTATTCCTGATGAAATATTTATGATAAAAAATAATTTAGTTTTTAAGGGGAGCCCAGATAGAGGCTGGACTTCATCCTATGGGTAAATACAGCAAGGCCCATTGACCCCAAAAATCAGAATCATTGCCATGAAAAGTGAAGATGGGAAGGAGGCAGCTATGAATGCTGGTAGTATGAAAGGAGAGCAAGTTTGTGAATGATGGTAGAAGAAAAAAAAGTATGTTTGATTGAAGGAGGGACAAGATGTTCTCCTGAAGTGATTGAAAATGGAAAGTGAGGATGAAGTGACAGACACAGTTATAATAAAAGAATAGTGGTCCAACACTTTACATGAAAAGTATTAAGAAAATCAATACAAGAAAATGGCATATCATGAAATAAATTGAGGAATTTTCTTCCTACAATCTTATGAGAAAGACTAAGAAATCATGAAATGTTAATGTTTAATGAATGCCCTCAGTAGTTGTAGTTGTATTGTTGAATAGAACACTGGATCTGGAATCAGGAAGACTAAGATCTGACCCTGGATAAGTTACTTAACCTATTTGCTTTGATTTCCTTATCTGAAAAATGTTGTTCAATGATGTCTGATTCTTTATGATTCCATGGACCATAACATACCAATACTGTCCATGGGATTTCTTAGGAAAAATACTGACTTTTTTTTTTACCATTTTATTCCCTAGTGGATTAAGATAAACAGGGTTAAGTGACTTGATCAGCATCGCACAGTTAGTAAGTATCTGAAGTCATATTTGCATCAAGGTCTTCCTGACCCAGGCCCAAAGCTCTATCCACTCATTGAACCATCTCACTGCCTCACCATCTCTAAAATGGGGATAAATTATTATTAGCACCTACCATCCAGGGTTGTTAGAACAACATGAGATTATAATTGTAAAGTACTTTGCAAACCTTACAACTCTTTAAATGTTTATTGTTATTATTGCTAATTATGATTATACTTCAGAGTTATTTGCCTAGTCTATGCTTAAAGTCTTCCTAAAGAGGAAGCCATCACTTCCAAAGACAGCTATCCCAGCCTTGGATAGCTCTACAAGTTTGAAAATATTTTCTTATCTCAAGCCTAAATCTATCTCTTTGTAACCCTCTAGGGCCAAAGAAAACTAGTCTAATCCTTTTTTTATATGATAAACTTTCCAATACTTGAAGATAGTTATGTCATATTTAGTTCTTCCTTCCTTTTCTCATCTCTGGACTAAAGTATTTCCCTTTCCTTCATTTTCTCCTTATATGACTTGTACATCAGATCTTTTGCCATATTACTTGCCCTTCTCTGGACTCTCTCCAGCTTTTTTTTAAACATGTTCCATAAACTTTGGCAGGAAGAAACAAGCATTTATCCCAGATGTGGTCTGATGAAAGAAGAGTATGGATGGACTATAACCATCTTTTTCCTGGAAGTTATAACCAGCTTAATTCTGTCCAATTTCGAATGAGTTCTTTTGGCTGCAATATCAAACTCACTGATTTGTATTTAGTTTGTAATGCAAGAAAACTCATAAGACATTTTCTATGCAAACCATATATTCTTCATCCTACATTTGAGATATTGACTTTTTGAACCCAAGTGTAAGACTTTACATTTATCTTAGTTGAATTTGGTCTTAGATTCAGTCCAATTTTCTATTCCATCAAGATATTTTGCATCCTAACTCTCTTATGCATTGTATTAGTTATTTTTGCTACTTACATGTTACCTACAAATTTAATACCATGTCACCTATGCCTTTATCCTGGTCATTAATTTAAAAAAAAGTAATATATAACACATGGTTAAGAACAGATCCCTTCTGAAGACTTCTTTTCAATTTGGCATCAAAGTTTTAAAAGACATTTTTTTAGTTTAGGCATTCAAATAGTTCTTATTCCATTATAATTGTATTGTAAGAATTCTATGATAGTTATTTCTTTTGAGAATTTCACACAACAAAAGTAAATAGGAATATATAACTTCATTTGCAGAAACTCTTTAATCCCACTTTTCAGGAACACATCTGTTCTGCATAATGTGATCTATGCTTTTTTAAAATGAGTAGTCCTGCTATATATGGTTTGTAGTAGGCCAGTAGCCATAGTGTGGGTTTGTTATAACTGGATCTCTTCCTGGTTTGTGGACCACGACTATTGCAAAACCAACCTTCCCCTTTTTAAGATACCAAACAACTAAGAACCCACAATATTATATTTAATTCTCTGGTCTGTGGTAAATGGTTTTGTGAGCCTGTTTCTCTTTCCTTGTGACAGTTCCAGACTTCTAAAACAAATAAAAAGTATAGTGAAGAAGACATAATAGAGGATGCTTCGAGAAACATTGGACAAGAAGTAACAAGTCCTGGGTTCTAGTCCTGGGACTACTTTTCTTTTTCTTTTTTTTTTATTAAAGCTTTTTATTTGTATAACATATGTATGGGTAGTTCCCCAACACTGATCTTTACAAAGCTTTCCATTACAAATTTTACCCCCAGTCCCATCCCCTCCCCTAGATGGCAGGAAGTCCACTACATGTTAATAATGTTGAAATGCTTGAGAAGTTATACAAGAAAAATCCTATCTACAAGAAAAAAAACAGAATCAGAGAAAGGCAACACAATGCAAGCAAATGTCAATAGAGATCATGAAAATGTTATGTTGTGGTCCATATTTCATTTCCCTCTCTCTGGGTGTATAAGGTTTTCTTCAATGAACACTTGGAACTGGTTTGAGACAATTCTTTGTTGCAGAGAGCCATGTCCATCAGAATTGATCATCATGTAATACTGTTGTTGCTGTGTATGATGATCTCCTGATTCTGCTCGTTTCACTCAGCATCAGTTCATGCAAGTCCCTCCAGGCCTCTCTGAAATCGTCCTGCTGGTCGTTTCTTACAGAGCAATAATATTCCATAACATTCATATACCATAATTTATTCAGCCACTCTCCAATTGATGGGCATCCCTTCAGTTTCCAGTTTCTAGCCACTACAAAAAGGGGCTGCCACAAACATTCTTGCACATGTGGGGCCCTTTCCCTCCTCTAAGATCTCTTTGGGATATAGGCCCAGTAGAAGCACTGCTGGGTCAAAGGTATGCACAGTTTGACAACTTTTTGAGCATAGTTCCAAATTGCGCTCCAGAATGGTTGGATCCGTTCACAGTTCCACCAACAATGTATTAGTGATGGGACTACTTTTCTTAAACACAACTTTGAGCAAGTTATTTTAGCTTTCTGAGTTTTAGTTTGCCCAAATGTAAAATGAAAATAATATTCACAGAGATATTACAATATTCATAAGAAATGAAGTTTAAAAAACATAAAAAAGTTTATGTATGTGATTTTACATTATATGTATAATATTATTATAGTTTATATTATAAATTTTATTTTTATAAGCATTGTGTTGTTATTATTATAATAAATAATGCAATGGTCTTGCTTGGCCAGTCAGAGTTGTCTGGAAGAAAGATGCAGATTTGACTTTTTCAACAAATGGTTTATAGATCATTCCTGTTTGGAGACTAAGTAGTTTTTATGTTGTGAGTTCCTTCTAGTGATTTCTTTATCTATATTGAGCATCCCTTTGAAAACTGGTATCTAAGTTATAGGTATAGTTGAAAGAATACTATTCCTGGAGTTTTCAGAAAGCTGAGTTCAAATCTCTATTAAGAGTAACAGGATCTAGGTAGAAATTTCACTACTGCTATTTGGTCCCTTTTCTATCCTTCTGAATTTTCTGGTTCTCAGATCCTTCATTTGTAAAAATGAGAAAATTGAGTTAGATGATTCCAAAAGTCTGTTTCAATTGTGAATTCTATGAAGATACTTGTGTGTCTTGTGTCTCAGGATATAATTTCAGTGCTATGATAAGGATTTCTTTTGGATATGAATTGGACTATGTGGCCAGTGAGATCACATCCAAGTAAAATACAGTGATTCCATTATATTGTGCCTCAGTTTACTCATTTATAAAGTGAGAATAATAATGTCACTTCTTTCACAGGTAAAAAGGAAAGCTAGGGGAGTGATTTATAAGCCTTCAAAGGCTTTTTAAACCTACTGTTATTCTTAAAAGGAAAAAAAAGATCCCATTTGTCTTGATTTGGGTTGTGGTTGGGACTCTCTTTGCAACACATGTCCTCCTCCCCATCCCTCCAAAAAAAATTAGAGCACCTTGATGTTTTCTGTGTGTATGTTGTTTATTGCATGAAAGGTTGCATACTTCACTTCAAATATATAGACTACTCAATAGAGTACAGAAAATTTCTCATAATGAAAACATTTTGTTACAATGGTAAATAAAGTGGCTGGGAATTCAGATGGTCAGAGAACAATGTTGATGCTGATATTGCTATGTAAGATCATTAATATGGCTCTGCTTCTTGTCTAATATAACCTTAAACCTGATGATGTACCTCAGAAATGTGCAAAAGCTTTTCATGAGTCAAAGAAAAATGAATTAATGTAAATTTCTCATTCTAGTTGGGTTTTCCTAGCTAGGATTTTACTGATAATGGATTTGTGACATTATTTTTTAATATTTTTAGAGGGCTTGCTTTTTTGTCTTAATAAGATATAATCTATGGATTCCTTCTTTGATTCTTCCTCCTTCCACTCTGCTACTTCTCCCTGACTCTTTTTAAAGAATTTATTATTGAGAGTTCCAACTTAAGTGCTAGAATTGTGCTTTGATAGAACAATTATGTGTAGCCTGGACCCTTCTCTATTTGAGACAATGTCCTGTCTCTAAGTTCTGTGTCACCTATTTTGTGTAATCAAAATTTTGCATCTAACGGGGGATGCATGATGGAGATCAAATATATATCCCCAGCAGCATCCTTAAATAAAATAGTTAAAGCATTTAGTTGAAAAAGAACAGCAAGAAAAGCAACAGCTGGAAGTCAAGCAATGGAAAGTTTCTTAGATCACAAATAAAAGAAGGACCATCTTTCTGGAAAAACATATACAAGAAAAGGTCTCTCTACCATGTATATGGGAAGGAAGTAATGATACAAAAGAATAGGATGACACCTGTCTGCTTGGTCTCTGGAGCTTACAACAAGAATTGTTGCAGTTTCTCAAGGGCAGATACATTCTTTGGCTTGGGAGCCATCAGACTTTTTGGCAGATTACTTGGTTTGGAAAAATACATGAAATTTAGTCATTTTGTCTCTTTCTTCTCTGCCAGCTACAGCCTTATGAGGTCTTTTCCATCTTCCCTTACCCTACCATGAAAACTGCCCATTCTACTTTTTAAAGCTCTCAGGTTTCAGAAGAAGCCAAGGCTCTATGCCCAGAGACACTTCACACTGGGAAATGAAGTACAGGCAACTTCTTCCAATGATTGTAGAATCATATATTTAAATTTGGAAGGGAACTTAGAGATTATTAACTCCAACTCCCTCATTTTACAAATTGAGGAAATAACCATCTGGATCCCAAGCATCATGTGAAACAAAATCTTAGAAATGTTGTTTCCTAGCTATGTCTACTACATCAGGATTTTGTCTTTGTTTAATCCTTACTACAGATTTTGTCTCATGAACATTTGGATTCTAATATTTTAGGGACATACTAACACTCTTCCTGGATGAGCAATTGGGTCTGGTTATAGATGGCAGCTACTAGGACAGGAGATTGCATATATTAGAAAGTGAAAAAGGAAGCCACTTGTGTTTCTTACTACTTCATCTTCAGTCCTTGTCCTTATCCCCACTGTGATGGGGAGGGGGGAAGAAGGGAAATGAGAGATGCTAATAGGCTACATGACTGGAAAATGTCAAGTCTAGCAGAGAGAAAATGCAGCATACATGCTTAATGTTTCTTTGGCCTACAGGTTCATTTTTTTTCCTCCCTGGTACCCAATCAGACCTCTTGCCCACAAGTCAATCAGAGATTCTTATAGCCTAGAGAAGACAAAATGCAAAGTAGCCTGTATTTCTCCTACATCATTTTTGTCCTGGAGAGCGTGATTGTGCACAAGCAAAGCCAGGGGCCCAAGCAAAGCCAGGATGCATGTTAAATTTAGAGAGTAGGGGCTGGAGAGAATTTGAAACACAGTAAGAAATTTTCCAAAGAAGCACCAGTGGATTCAAAAGGAAATAATTTTCTGCCCTTCCCACTCACAATCTCAAAAAAAAAAAAATGAACTTTCCATGACTTCTCATTGTGGACGGGCAGACCACCTCAAGGGTAAGCAGGTTACGTCCATTATTCTTCAGACAGAATAACAATGACATTTCTACTTAAAACTCTTCTGACTTTTTAATGGAAGCAGTTTGTGTTTCACTTGATCCCTTGTCTTCTCTTTTTCTCTAACCATCCTGCTTTTACATCATTTTACATTACAAATGAAAGAAAAAGAAAGAGAAAAAGAAATGGGGGAGAGTCAGAGAGACAGAGGAGATAATAGAGTAAGAGACAGAGTGAAAGAGAAGAGAGTCAGAAAATAGAGTGGTGGAGATGGAAACATGGAGAAAGAGAGATGTGAGAGAGAGCAAGAGACTACAGAGACAGTCAGAGCAACAGGAGAGATGGAAGAGAGGAAATTAGAGACAGTATTAGGGAAAAACAGACAGAGGAGAGAGATAAAGAGTGAGAGCAAGAGACAAAGATAAAGCAAGAGAAGAGATTTGAGGAGACAGATGGAAAGAGGCAGACACAGAATCACAGAAACACACAGAGAGACAGAGAAACACTGAGTCAGAGAGAGAGAGAGAGAGAGAGAGAGAGAGAGGGAGAGAGAGAGAGAAAGACAGACAGAGACATAAAGATAGAGACAGAGACAAAGACACAGGGACAGAGACAGAAACACAGAAACAGAATGATAGAGACAGAGAAATAAAAGATAGAGAGACAAAGACAAAAAATAGAGCAAGAGAGGCAAGAAATAAGAAAGAGATAGAATCAGAAAGTGATGGAGACAGGGAAAGAAAAATCAAAAGCAAGACAAAAATAAAGAAACAGAAAGGGGACAAAGCAGAAGAAAGGAATTTTTATTACATTATCATAAATATAAATTCTAGGCACTTAAGCTGAATTATCAGGAATGACTTCTTTTACCTTTATCAGTTGCAAAATAGATTTCCAGTAAAAGAATTCCCCTTATCTCACTTCACTTTTTGTTAGCACCTTCTAATCCAAATGATTCATGTGGTTTTATGTATGTATATGTGTGTATATATGTATATGTGCATGTGTGTGTATATATGTATGTCTATGTAGATAAAGATCTTCATAGTAAGAATACCTACCACTTGGTCACTTTTTCTCAGCTTCTTGCCCCTCACTTTCTCTATTACTTCTCCTTTTTGTTCTTAATTCCTACTACAGGAGACAGTATTTTAACCTTGACTTCTTCCTCCTCCTCACTACTAGTCCACCCCTCCCTTCCCAGCTCCTTACTGAGGTCTCAGTGGGTTACCAGGCAACTACCCACACTCTAGACCTTTCCTCTGCCCTTCCCTTCATACAAACTTACTTGTCAAGTCTCCTATTCCCTGAAGGCTCAGTTCTCAGCGAGAAAACTTGATGAAATCAAGCTAAGGAAGGCCTTAATGGATATTAATGAATTACTATATTACCACTCCTAGATAACATTTACCCTTTAATAAATGCCTTCAATACAACAGTCCAGAGAAGTGACCAAAGGGAATTAGAATAATTCTGACAAATTTGAGATAGAAAGATTTTTGGACAAGAAAAAGTTTTCCCTGAATCCTTCAGATTTTACCTCCATAGGTACCTGCATGTTCTGCCCACATCTCAGACAATGATTGTTTACAGGTTTGTGGAAGGGTTTGAATGATCAATTTCTTTGTGAATTATTAGGGCAATTATATCAGAAGTAGTTTGGTTGGTTTATAGTCTATTCTACTGATGGAGTAGAAAACCTCATTGAATAGATATAATGAATATGAAAACCCTTTGAAAATTATAAAGCATCATAGAAAGAAAAAACACCATTATAATTATTTTCCTCAATCCCCTAGTTCTCTGGGTCTGATATAGGTGGAAGGTGTTAGAATGATTTTCTCTGAAATCCAGAGACTTATTATTTAAGAAAGTATATTATGGGTGGACCTACATTGCACTTTTCATGAGGCTATCTTTGAGGGGGGACACCAAGGAGTTGAAGACAAAGTCCCTATCCTTAAGGAAATAATTGTGTATTTGGTGCAGTAGGGTGGGCACATGAAGCAACTGCAGAATCCCCTTGCAACAATATAATCAAATGCTAAACTGTCTATGGTAATTTTATATCCATAATAAACACTATTGGCTCAAGAAAGAGAAAGTTTGATGTGAGCTGGAGTAGTCAGAAAAAAACTAAAGGAGATTTTGAAGTATAGAGAAGGTTTCATTGGTCAAAAGGAACTAGAGTGCATTTCATGCAGATAGAAGAAGAGATGACCGTGATGATGATAATGATGCTGATGATGATATCTAATATCATACAGCATCATGATATCATATATCATATAGCATTATTTTGCACAGTCTTCAAAATTGAGGGAATGATGTTTTGTGGCAGGCCCATATCACCTAAGATGGAAACACACTCAAGAAATAATAGGAACCTTTTTCTGAGAAAGGGCATTATGTGCTGACACTGTTAATATGGCTGGTAGCATCTTCTTTCTTTTGGGATGTAGCCAGAACTAGTTTTATCTTTAGATCTATCTGATAGAGGAATAATGACTTGTTTTCCTGTGACAGCCAGAGGGGAAGAACTATTTCATATATAGCAGGCACGCCATGTAGTAAGCAGGACAAAGGACTGCTTTTCTCTGTTTTTTAGAGCCTATGGCCTCAAGATATAGACTTGGGATTATGTTCTTTTTTTATTTGGGCTTTTCAGTTTTAAGTGTAGTGAGTGGAATCCCCAATCCAAGAACATGATTCATGGAGACCTTGTAACATAAGATTCCAGGCCAGAGTAGCAATCAGCCCACTAGGTAAGGTGAGGCCTGGTGGGATTAATAGCATATAGACACACACAAATATATACATTTATATTATATATATATATATATATTATATATATATTATTTATATTTATATATGTATTTATACATATATATTTATATATGTATATATCTGCATATGTATAGGTATAGGTACTGAGGAAATGCAAGAAATACTATAGACTGTTCTCCATGGTACCCACTGATCTTTTAAAATTTGAGAAGTCTTTAGGAATCTATGAATCAGAAAACAATTGAGCTAGTTTTAAATGCCTTAATAAATTCATCTATCTACTATTGGCTGATATATTTCTCTGTCATGTGTGTTTTAAGTTCTTTCTTACCTTTATTGTGCATAGGAGTCATATAATGGATATGGTTTCATTTGTTATACTTTTTAATATCTGGCCTCAGAGTATAACTCGTAACTTGTAAAATATGTTTAGAAATTCCTAGGACTTCCACAGTTCCTAATCGTTTCAATCAAAGCATTTATTTTGTTTCTGCAATTTGGCCTTGCAATTCCTACTTTCTTACCTCTTTGACTATGAATTGGCTGTTCCCCAAACTTAAATAGCACTTTCTAATCACTTCTATATTCTAAAATCCTCTAGTTTCCTTCAAGATTCAGATTAAGTGTGTTTTCTGATGCTTTAAAGTATTTTTGTAGCTAAATGGCTTAAGTTGATTTGGGTGTTGGACTCAAAGGCAAGATTTGAGTTCATATTCAGACTCGGACATTTTTTAAAAGCTTTTTATTTGTATAACATATGTATGGGTAGTTCCTCAACACTGATCCTTACAAAGCTTTCCATTACAAATTTTCCCCCCAGTCCCCTCCCCTCTCCTAGATGGCAGGAAGTCCACTACATGTTAATTATATTAAAATACTTGACAAGTCGAATATATGTATACATATTTCCATACTTATCTTGCTGTGCAAGAACAATCGTATCTACATGAACAAAAAATATCTGAGAAAGGAAACACAATGCAAGCAAACATCAATAGAGATCATGGAAATGATATGTTGTGGTCCAAATTTCATATCCCTCTCTCTGGGTGTATATGGCTTTCTTCACTGAACAATTGGAACTGGTTTGAGACATTTCATCGTTGAAGAGAGCCATGTCCTTCAGAATTGATCATCATATAATATTCTTGTTGTCGCGTATAATGATCTCCTGGTCCTGCTCCTTTCACTCAGCATCAGTTCATGCAAGTCTCTCCAGGCCTCTCTAAAATCATCCTGCTGGTCGTTTCTTACAGAACAATAATATTCCATAACATTCATATACCATAATTTATTCAGCCAATCTCCAATTGATGGGCATCCCTTCAGTTTCCAGTTTCTAGACACTACAAAAAGGGCTGCCACAAACATTCTTGCACATGTGGGTCCCTTTCCTTCCTTTATGATTTCTTTGGGATATAGGCCCAGTAGAAACACTGCTGAGTCAAAGGGTATGCACAGTTTGATAACTTTTTGAGCATAGCTCCAAATTGCTCTCCAGAATGGTTGGATCCGTTCACAGTTCCACCAACAATGTATTAGTGTCCCAGCTTTCCCACATCCCCTCCAACTTTCGTCAGACATTTAATTTTGCTTGTACTTGGTTTAGAAAATGTGATATTCATAGTACCTACCTCATGGTACTGTTTTTAGGATGCTCTCTGGTGTCTCCAGACTTTATCTATACTTCCACAGAAAACTCTTCAACTTGGAAGTTCATTTCACCCTTGTACTTCTCATATTAGAAATATAACCTGTACCATACAGCTTCTTCCTCTGATTGACTGTTTCCTCCCAGAATCTATATTTTAAGGAAAGAACCTACCTATGTTTTTATTCCTCTCTGAATTTTATTTTTATGTCTTCAGACTTTCTGTTTTACATTTTCTTTCCTTTTACTCAACTTTCAACTTCCTTTTATGTGTTATCTTTTCCCATTAGAATATAAGCATTTTGAGAATCAGGATTGGCTTTTCTTAAAGTCTTTGTTCTTTATTTATTTTTAATAATATTTTGTTTTCTCCACAATCACATGAAAAAAACATATTTTAGCATGTTTTTAAGTTTTAAAATTGAAATTCTATCTTTCCCTCTTCCTTTCCTCAGATGGTAAGCAATCTGATAAAGGCTGAAAATGTGCAATCATGTAAAACATTCACATTTTAGTCATTTTGTGCAAGTCTGAAAGGAAGGGAGGGAGGGAAGGAGGGAAGGAGGAAGAAAAAATGAAGGAAGGAAGGAAGAAAAGAATGAAGGAAGAAAGAAACTAAAGGATGGAGAGGGAGACAGAGACAAAGAGAGAGAAAGAAAGGAAAGATGGATGGAAGGAAGAAAGAAAGGAAGTAAAGGATGGAGAGAAAGATAGAGAGGAAGGAAGGAAAGGTGGAATGAAGGAGAAAGGAAGGAAAGAAGAAGAGAAGGAGAAAAGAAGGAAAGAAGAAAGGAAGGAGAAATGAAGGAAAGAAGAAAGGAAGGAGGAAGGAAAGGAGGAAGGGAGGAAGAAAAAGGGATGGAAGGAAGGAATGAAGGAAGGAAGGAAGGAAGGAAGGAAGGAAGGAAGGAAGGAAGGAAGAAAGGAAGGAAGGAAGGAAGGAAGAAAGGAAAGAAGGAAGGAGGAAGGAAGGAAAGAAGGAAGAAAGAAAGGAAAGAAGGAAGGAAGGATTGAAGAGAAAAAATAGAAAATAGTATGCTTTAGACTGTATTCAGATAAGATCACTTCTTGCTCTGAAGGCAGATGACATTTTTCATCATGAGCCCTTTGAGATGGTCTTGGATTACTGTATTGCAGAAAATAGTGAAGACATTCATAATTCTTCATTGTACCCTTTACTGTTACTGTGTGTGATGTTCTGGTCCTGTTCAATTCAGTTATATCAGTTCATATATGTCTTTCCAGGTTTTTCTAAAATCACAGGATTGTCTTTCATTTTATCTATTTTTATCACCAGTACTTAACATGTGTGGCACATAAGAACTTAACAAGTACAAATTATATTGCCAACCTTGAAATATTACTTGGATATTAGTGATTATTATTATTAGTATTAATGCTACATCCTTCTTTGATGTATTTAAAGAGAATTTATCATAATTATGTTCATATTTTATGTACCTACTCATCTCAAAAGAAGAAAATAAGCTTCTTCAGGGGTAGAAATGTTTTTTTTCATTTTGCTTTGTATATGTGATCCCTAATATAATGCTTTGCCCATACTATACCTTTACTGCATTGGAATGGAATAAGAGAAACATCCTAGGAAATCCTTGCAGTAGTATAGATGGCTGTAGGCTAAAAGTAAATTATATACTGAGGATTCAGTATTTTGTGGCTTGGCAAGCACAAATTACTTCTTGGGCAACTCCTTACATTGTAGAGGTAGAAATGACATGACATGGAAATATGAATCTTCAATGAAGATAACTATTTTTAACACACACACAAACACAAATATATACACATATACAACTAAGAGGAACTGTTGCAGGAGTTAGGGGAACTTTGAATTTGGAAGAGGAATGCATGATGGGATTTAATAAATTTATGGTGCTGTTAGTAGGTTTTAGAAAAAACCCTTTGCTTCATTGTGTCCTGCCTATATCCAGCATAGAAACAAATAACTCTGACCCTGCTTGGAGGGAAAATTCAGATTCAAAGTTCTTTTTGTTAATGACTAGTAGAGGTCTCATGGCATCCTCAGCATACCAAAGGTCCAATTTCAATTGTACTAATGTCAGCTGTTATTATAAGGTTTCATAATAACAGCTGACATTGGTACATACTGTCCCCAAAGTCTTAATGCAGTTTTAAGCTTGAATAACTTCAGAAATATAAATGCTGCAAATTTGAAGTATTAATGTTCAAATGTTAATTATTTAAATTTTGGTGTCAATTATTGTAAAATATTAAAATATTAATTATCTAAATTGAAAAATATTAATTATTTAAATTTATGAAAATTGTGAACTTAGGATAATACAATTTTACATTTAAATTTAATGATATTCCAAATCTTATATTATACATTGCATGTGTAACAGTTTCTAGATGATAATGTCTCTGGATAGGTAGAGGAAGACCTCCTTCTTGGCTATCTCTATCACTTGTCCTGTCTTCATTAGACTTTCCCTTGTAAGATCAAATCAAATTGGGGCAGCTAGGTGGTGCAGTGGATAGAGTACTAGCCTTGAATTCAGGAGGACCTGAGTTCAAATATGATCTCAGACACCTAATTTTTCCTAGCCTTGGGACCCTGGGCAAGTCACTTAACCCCAATTGCCTCAGGAAAAAAAATCAAGTCAAATTATCATACATGCATCAAAACCTCATTCTTTGGGTGTCTTAAGATTAGAATTACAAATTTAATTATTTCAGTCACTGAGCAACTGAGGAAAGTTTTTACAAAGTTAAAAAAAATGACAACCAATATATAGCATAAGATGATCATTATATTCAACTTTTATAAGAAACATTAAGATTTTAAATAATTAACATTTCAATTTTTTGTAACTTTGTAGCATTAAATTTCTTATATTATTAAAGCTTAAAATATACTAAAACTTTTGGTACAATCTACTAATACTACTTAATAATTTGTAAATGCATTTCCAGGAAACCTTGAGCCTTACAATTCTGTGAGACAGGTATTACCAGTCCTATTTATTATTTTTCATTTTATTGTAGCTATGGCTTGAAAATATTATATGTGGGTGTGTATTACACATTTATACCCACAATCACTCTCAACCGCACCCCTACACACATGTGCACCTATGTTGCACATGTGTGTGTATAATGTGTGCATGCAATTTCTGCTTTTTTAGACATTTACACAGGTTTTAGTACTTTGTAAGAGTTTCATTTGGAACTTGGAAAAAAAGTATGTTCCATGTTTCTTCCATTTACTTCCTTCCATATATTTACTTTTAATAAGTAGTTCAGGCCTGTGATGTCTTTGTTCAAGATTTGTTATGGTCTAACTGTCAAAATTGTCAATGATATTTTTCATCTGATTCTTCTTATGATTCTGATAATCTTTAAAATATGATTTGCTGCATATAAATCATTTTTAACTTAATATCTCTTTCAGCATTATATAATACTCACTGTTTCAAGTTATTACACTTGGAATTAAATTTTATTTCATATCATTATTAATTTTCCTGCTCTTAAATTTGAAGCTGTACAACATATTATATGTCAAGATTTCAAATTTTAGTCTCCCACCAATTTTTGCTTTGCTTCTATATATTTATTTATTATTTTATCCATTATGTAACACTATCCCTTTTAATAGGTGAATTCAGTTCCTTAACATTTAGCAAACTTAAGTATTTAATTGAATTTGTCTCTGACATTACTCTTTGAAATGTTTTTCTTCTAAATATTGTTTAGAAGAAGTGAGTTCAACTTTTTTTCCTGTAAGGACTTCTGCTAACTAAAATTCATGAATGAACCAATTTTTGTCTGTTACACTACTAATTGGGACTTCATCCCCTTTTTGTTAAATAGATGAACATTGCTTTAAAAATCACTAACTCTTCTCTTTTTTCCCTTTCATTTCCTTCCTTTATTTTTTAGCATATTAGCATGATTTTACAGTTGAGGAAGTTCAGATTGAGAGAGGTTTGGTGGACTTGCCCATAATCACAAAGCTATAAAGCATCAAAGAAAGGCATTGAACCCATGTTTTCCTGGCTGAGTCCAAGCTTTATTCTTTATGCCATATGTTCAACATGCACTCTCCAAATTGACTTCACATGACATCAAAGATAAGTTATAACACATGCCCTCAGAAGGAGTTGAAATTGACCTTTAGTCTAGGGTAAGCACATTCTATTGATAGCATATCACACTCAGGTTATCCAAAAATGTGTTTGTCACCTTCCTTTGCTTCTTGTATTGCAGGCATATTGTGACTTTGAGTTGTCTTTCAGCTTCAGGAGGGCAAGGGACAAAAATCCTTTTCACTTTCCATCTGAAATTACTCCACAGTGTAAATTATTACTCACAGTTCAACACTTGCTGTGTTCAGCCCAGAGGTGGCTGCATTCTCAAAGGCTCCATGATTTATAGATGGAGGCAGAAGGGCGAGAGTGCCTTT
>JAJPUD010007185.1:0-68854 GCA_023553655.1 Myrmecobius fasciatus | reverse complement strand
CAAAGGATGTATCCTGAAATTTCAGGCTTTCAAGGATGTGCTATATAGCAGATATAGCTATGGGACAGATGGAGGACACCATCAGAGAAAAGAAGTGCTATGAATAAAGCCAGAATTTTGTTCTAGGAAAAAAAAACAAAAAGCAAAAATCTTACAAACTCAGAATTAATTAAACAATGTATTAATGGATGTGCAGTAAGATTGAAATGGGATTGCATTATCAAATCACATACCTATGGCTAACTCATCTGCCTCCATTGGCTCTTGCTCCTCTAGAAAGTCATGGACTTCATACTCAGGAGAAATTAAAGAAATTTTGTTGAACATTATATTTTATTTCATAGTGAAGTTTCTTAATCCAAAAAAATAGATTCTCTGTGTGAACTGTGAAGCAATCAGGCTTGAGCACAAAAGAGTTGATGAAATGTTTCTTCTTGACCTAAGTCAATCAAAGATAAGAAGGACAAAAATATTGAGAAGCAAAAGAAAGATTATAAAATCTTTACAATGATTTCTCTTAAACATGCAAAGATTTGGGTTCCTAATCTCATAACTCTAGTTTTTATATCTTTGAATTTGACTGCAACAATGTTTGTTGCTAGATAGGAAGATTCTAATTGCCAAAGTTTATTCCTAGTTGTAATCTTAGTTACATCTTAGATGAAGGTTTTAGTAGAATTTTGTGGAAAGGCAGAAGATCTTACCTGTAATTTTTTTTGTGGAAATAATATAGCCATATATTACAGAGAGGCTGCAGACATGACCATTACATATTAAGAGCTTTTCTTGAAAGTTCTTAAAATTACTATGAAAATCAGTAGTCTCAGACTTGTAAATCTCCTTGAACTTTATTTTTTTTTTGCGTGTTTACATTAGCGACCTATTTAAAATTAGGCCTTTTGTATTTTAGTTATTTTGCTGATATATATATGTGTGTGTGTGTGTGTATATCTATATCTATATTACACTCCTTCAAAATATACTTCTCATTAAAATTTAAGTAGTCTATTTTTTTCTTTTACCACACTAGCAGGGTACATCTCACATACTCTAGTCCTATAACTCCCTTAACTGTGAGATGAGATATATCTTGAAGAAATTTGAAGGAGAACAGAAATATCCCAAATTTTCAGAAACTGATATGGTATATTTAATCCCGTCCATAAAATGCAAACAACATAAAACAAATTCTAAAAAATATGAATTATAATTCTTGCCTCAAAATTTCCTGCAAACTCATACTATGATCAATACAAATCAATACTCTTTCTAAATGACAACAAAATTGGAATTTCACAAGCAGAAGAATTTGCATTATAAATTACAAGACTTGATTGATTTAAAATTATGTACAAATAGGGAAAGGAAAATCTGGCTCAAAAGGAGAAGAGAAGAATCTGTGTCTATGTGATAAGTGAAGAGAAAATTGCACTGAGTCACTATATATCAGTGTTGTCTTTTATGCTCAAAGTTGTTGAAATCTTTACTAATTAAAAAATGTTCATAAAAAAGAAAAGACACACAGATAGTAAATGTCAAGATCAGAATTTTAACCTGGGTTTTGATTCCAAATTCAATTTTTCCATTATACCATGTTGCCTCCTTCAGACATCTTTGCCCTTTTCTCTACCCCAATTTCTTTGTATGGAAAATTAGAGGGCTAAACTAAAAGATCTTTAAGGGCCCTTTTTGCTTGAATAATATATTAAATTTATTGAAACAAATGAGAAACAGTTACATTGCTTAGATTTGCAGGGCTCTCCAGCGTTAGGGACGCCTGTATATTTAGAAATTTTGCACTGAGCACATCTTAAATCAAAACTCCCCGAATGGCCTTGAAAATCTCTAATAGATGACAAAAAATAAATGTTGGAAATGTTTCCTAAACACTTATGAAGGGTATGCTATGTATGATTTAATTATTAAATCACTTTTAAAAGAAAAACTGATTTATCAACCAAATTAGATGGGAGTAGTGGTAGAGAGAGATAGTGAAGACTCAGTACATAGAAATTCACTATTTAGAAGAAATCCCCAAATGAAAACTCCCAAATGCTTCATATCCAAATCCAGGATTTATATTTACTTTTGATGCTTCTTAAAAATAGTTAGTAATAACTTGTACTTCCCCACCCTGCAATCCTTATCAACTCATTTATAACAAACAAAACCATGACTAAGGCCTATCTTAATTTTTTCAAAAGAGGGTGATAGACTTCCCATAGGAGATATGAGAGTAGAATTACTTGCATCAAATGTAGTTGCCTCAAATCAGATAAACAATGTTCTTAGTGAGGCACAGATAAATAGCTTTTTTGGGGAAAGGAATTGGGGATAGTAACCTGGAGTGGAGAACAAAGTTATGGGGACAGAATGAGGTGGAAGATCATTCCAATGGCATAAAGGGAAGAAAAACATGTTCAAGTGAGTCCAGTTCTTAGGGGGAGAAAGAGAAACGAAGTTATGATGAATATGGAGGCTGGATCTAAACCAAGATCAAGGAAACCAAAACAGACTGGGAGCAAAGATATCAATGCCCTGAATTAAATTGAATTTAATAAATATCTATTGAAGTGGGAAGATGGTGCTAGTTCAAAATCTATTCAGTGCTCTCACAAACAGTAATGTTATAAAAATAAATTAGGATTTATATTAATAAAAAAAATCAACTATGACTTTTTAATTCTAGTCATGAACAAAAAGTCTATCAGAATGCTTTGGAATCCCTAAAGAGTAAGAGCAGGATAGGCAGAAGGCAGTGAAAGCAATCCATTTCCACAGCAAGAAATTAGGCAAGACTGGGAAAAGACAATCCAGGAGCCTCATCCTCATTCTAGGCAGAAGAGAATGTGGTCAGAGTACGCAGGGAACTCATACCCAACTGTAGCAAGCAACAAGATCAAATCAGCATCCAAAAAGCCTGCATGTGATTCAGCAAAGAGGTAATTCACAGTCAAACAAGAATTAAGGCAGTCTGGATCTGAATTTCAGCAGGAGATAAAGGCAGTCCATTCCTATAGAACACAAGGTCTATTCTTAGCTACTAAATTTAGGTTTGAGCAAGATCTA
This sequence comes from Myrmecobius fasciatus, assembly GCA_023553655.1. Taxonomy (NCBI): domain Eukaryota; kingdom Metazoa; phylum Chordata; class Mammalia; order Dasyuromorphia; family Myrmecobiidae; genus Myrmecobius; species Myrmecobius fasciatus. The sequence continues at coordinate 65,785 of JAJPUD010007185.1, read as the reverse complement.
CCCACACCATCTAGGACTATGGGAAAAGAGTTTTACCAATGCATAAATATTGTACTTAGATACTGAGGCTAAATACATGAAAAGAAAGATAGAAATAAGAAAAACAAAGGAAGAATAAAAGGAAGGAAAGAAGGGACAAAGGGAGGGAGAGAAGAAGGAAGAGATAAAGAAAAAAAATTCAGAATTCAATGAAGAATTAACTTGGAATGAGCCCAAATTCTAAACTTAGAAAATGAGAGTAACTCAATAATGAGTCTAGGTAAGAACTTGGAGAAAATAACATCCTAGAGACTAGAAGAATCCCTGGAATAAATGAAACACATTATACAAAAAGACTTAACTAGGTAGGGGGAAATGGCAAGGTAAATTAATATCTTATGATAGATGATTTTATAGCTTACCCAAGACTTGAGCATGCTCAAATTAGAAAAGACTGAACACACAATAATTACTTTCATGATGAAACAGAAATATTAACACAAAATCAAAAGATTAAAAAAATAAAGCAAACAGTATCAAAAATAACTGGAAAACAAATCAAAGAGAAATAACCTAAGGATTCTCTATCTTGCTGAGAATCATGACCAAAAGAGCTCATATATAATATTCTAAGAAATCTTAAATGAAAACTATGCAGTTTTCTTAGAACCAAAAAGTAAAGTAAAATTGTTCTTTTCATCAATCAATAAACAATTATTAAGTGCTATGCTAAGAAGCAACAAGCACAGACAGCCTTTTCTAGGAATTTGGCAGAAATAAGAAGGGAATACATTGCAGTCATGTAGGACAGCATTTATAAAGGCTAGTTGCTGCAATGGATTGACTGCCAGTAGAGAAGACTCCACTTTGTGAGTTCAAATCTGACTTCAACACTTCGGACCCCAGGCAGGTCATACAATCCTGTTTGCCTCAGTTCCTCATCTGTAAAATAAGCTGAAGAAGAAAAAATGGCAAACCAGTTTAGTATCTTTGTGAAGAAAACCCCAAAGGCAGACACAAAGGTTAGACATGACTGAAAAATGACTAAACAATAGTGGAAACATGAACTTTCAGTATAGGAAACAGCAAGCAGAATAGTTTGTCTGGAAGAAAGAGTCTGGTAAATGGCAAGATATAATAATCCTGGTAAGATAAACTGGGAACAAATTATGAAAGGCTTTAATTCCAAAATGAGAAGTTTGTACTTCTTCTTATTGCCAGTAGGGAGCCAATGAAATTCATTAAACAAGGAAGTGACATGATCTGTTTTATACCTTAAGATAATTTCTTTGGCAGCTTTATAAAAGGCAGATTGACCGGAAATCAAATTAAGAAGCTATGGTAAGTGATTTCTTAAGAGAAAAAAGATGGATAGCTTTATTGTAATAGTTGCCAAGGTTTCCTAGAAGCAGCAATACCTGGGGACATTTGGATTGAACAAGATTTTTAGGAAAAGCTCCTTGAGTGGCCTTGAAAAGCTCTGACGTGTTGGAAAGCTTCACAATTCAGAGCTTAAGTTTGCTTCAGTGATATGTCGTAGGAATTCTTAAATGAAAACACAAGCCTGTCTATTCACCTTAAAATGTGAAAGTAGGCAGACAGCCTCTCCTAGGAGCTCAAGGCATGGAGGGGAAGAAGCCGTACAAAAGATAAAGTTGAGCTAGCTGAACTGAAGGATTGAAACTTAACTCTCAGAACCAATCTCAGACAGCAAAGGAAGGGAGGTGTTAATACTACCATAGTGCATGACAGAAAAACTGACCTTGAAAATGAGGAGTTTTGTTCCACTCCACTGCACACCCATAGGTATATACAAACACACACACACACACATACACACAATTCCATCACCACAAAACCAGTCTTGTTTTGTGCCCCATATAAGTTCCATCTCCTATATAATTTTGGTTTGTGTGGTTGTGAGATATTAAGGGCTCTTAAAACCAACAGTGGAGACCAGTGAAGAGAGTAACTGTCAGCACATTTTCATAAGGAAACCATATATTTCAATTCAGCTGCCAGTTGGGCTCAGTGCTGACATATTAATATTCAGACAAAGGTGTAAGACACGTTTCTTTACATAGGCCTTCAATCAGCCTCTGGGGCTTCCTGTTGTAGGAGCTGAGAAGCAATGTGGGTCAAGTTCACTTGCATTAATTTGGTCACGAAGGCGTCAGTGTTAAGGACAGTGAGAGAGCAATTTGCTGTAGTCACCCAGCATTTGAAGATTCTTACATTGAACCAGGCTCTCAATGTCCCATCTAACAAATGTGCTGTCCTCCACATCTGGGGATGATGCCATTTCTGGCAATGTGGTCTCTGTTGGAATAAGCTAGCTTCATTCTCTTACCTGCCCTGCCCTTTTCTTGTGGCCAATGGCATCTAAAGCTACTGGTCACTGAGACCACAATTTATATCTCATTAGAACTGTGCTCTAGCCAACTGAACCAAGTAGTATAGAAAATAATACCCTATTAAATCTTATATGAAAACATTCCCAAATGCTAGCTCAAGTATTCACCCAAGCTGCTAAAAAAAAGATCTAATCATAGTTATGAAGAAGATATTCCCATCCCCCTAATCATGCTAATATAATTATATATTATGTATGTTATATATATATATATATATATATATATATACTACATATGTGTAATGCATATGTGATACATTGCACACATATATTTATACATAATGTTTATTCATTATCATGAATATTTTTAAGAATTTAAGAATTCCCATGACATATAACTGAAGCATTATCATGTATATTTTATAGGCATTCTATTACACTGTGATGAGTAGATACATATGTGTGTACATAAATGTGTATATACATAATGTACATTATAAAATTTGCTGTCAGTTACTCTTTTCACTGGTTTCACCGCTGATTTTAAGAGCCTTCAATATATGTTTTCCTTTGTGTATATTTAAAATGTGTGCACTATATTTATGGAAATAATGTGTATATTATATACCATATGTGCCATGTGTACATATATATCATACATAGCATATGTAACACATATGTATGCACCAAATGTGTTTATCATATATAAAATATATATTAAATTGCAATAGAATTCTTAGGGGGTTAAGAATAGATATACCCCCAGTGTGTGTGTGTGTTTGTGTGCATATGTCCACATCTATATATGGACATACACACAGACACATACAAACACAGATACATTATATATACATGTGTGTGTACACACATGCAAATACACACATACATACATACAAGGGCTAGTGTATAATAGCATAATGAATAGAGTTCTGAAGTCAGGAAGGCCTGAGTTCAGATTAACTCTTAAACACTTACTAGATATGTGACCCTGGCCAAAGGACTTTATCTTATTTTTGTCTAAGTTTCCTCATCCATAAAATGATCTGCAAAAGGAAATGGCAAACTATTCCAGTATATTGATCAAGAAAATTCTAAATGGCCTCATAAAGAGTCAGTCATGACTAAAACTACTGAAAAACAACAAAATAATATATATATAATATGCATATGTATATACAAATACACATACATGTATACATGTCTGTGTATGTATATTCTCCCCTTCTTCACCAGGTTTTTAGAAATATATCAGGATGATACATAGAAATATTTGGGAGGTCACCTAGGTCAATAAAAAGAGTAGTCGACTTAGAAACAAAAGAAGCAAATTGGAATTTTCTCTTTGCCATGTATTAGTTCCTTATACAATTATTTTAACACACATCTATATAGAAATTTAAAGTTTGCTAAGTGCTTTACAAATATGCTCTTTTCACTCTCACAACAACTCTGAGAGGTAAATGCTCTTCTTAGCTCCATTTTACAACTGAGAACCCCGAGATTAAATGGTTTGCCCAAGTACAAAGAAACAATAATTCTCTGAGGCTGGATCTGAACTTGGGTCTTCTTGACTCCGGGTACTGTACTCTATCCATTGAGATATCAAGAGCTGTCTCAAGTCACTTAATCTCTCAAGCCTCATTTTTTTCCCTCTGAAAAGGGGGATAGTAATATTTGTGCTTCTGCCACTGGGTTGTGAGGGAAAAGTTTTATAAAATACTTTATAGTGAGGAATCTATAGATGGCACAAAAACAAAAAGAATGCTTTGTAATTTGTCCAAAGCAGCTAAATTTCTTGTCCATCTCAAATAATATTGTAGCTTTCTTGTGGTTTTATGTCTCAAAATGAAGAGTTTGTACATTGGTGTTATGGGATCACATTATCCAAATGCTTTTTAAACTGTCTCAAGACTATAAGATTTTAATATATTGATACTTTCAGCATTTATGGCTGTCTGAATGTGATTACTTCATCCAGGGAAGCAGACCAGAGTCCTTCAATAATGAAGTAGCCCCTCTTCAAGAACTGAAAAGTCAATGTGGTGCTATGGAAAGAACACTGCCTTTGGAGTCAGAGGACCTAGATCCCAATCCCTGTCTCTGTTGTTATCTGTGTGATCTGGAGGAAGTGTCATGATATCTTGGGGACCTCAGTTTCCTTCTCCATAAAATAAGGGGGTTAGACTAGATGGCTTCTAGCTATCATCAAGATCCTCCAATCACTTTATCTTTAAATTTCCTTGTGTCTTTGTATATCCAAAGAGTTCAACATTTTCTAATTAAGCTTATCATGAACTTTTCTGAATTTAGCTCAGATTAGAGATATTTGATGCATCACTGGGAGGGACTTGAAGTCTTTTCAGATTAAGGGATCTGCAAGAGTTTCAGCATCACTGGTATAGTTCTCTCTCCTTGTGATCTCATCAATTCCCATGGCCTCAATTATCATTTTGATGTGACTCTTAAACCAATATATTTAGTCTCCCTTAATCATGAGCCTGAGCTCCAAAAGTTCATTTCCAACTGCCTACTGACATCTCCACTGGGATGTTCCATAAGTATTCAAATTCAACTTGTCCCAAATGGAATTATCTCTCCTTCCAAGCCTTCTGTCAAATCTCTTTTCCAAACTTCTCTATGGCCACTGAGAGCTCCTTTTCAATTCCCCAGGCTCCAGGCTTCATGGTCAACTTTATTCTATATTATCCCTCAGTATTCAAACAATTGCAAAGTCTTCTAACCTATACAACCTTTACAACAATCCCTGCCTAATCCTAAAGATTTCATTCAGCCTCAGTCTCCTAATCACATGACCTCCACCATTACTAAATCTTCATCATTTTTTGTCTATACTCATCTTAGCTAGTTTCCCTAGTCTTTTCTCTCTCAACTCATTCTTCATACAATTGTCAAAATAATATTTCTACAGCACAGTTCTGCTCAGATCACTTTCAGACTCTTGAACCTTTAATGACTTTCTAATGCAACTAGGATAAAATATCAACTCAGCTTGATATTGAAGTTCTTTCACAATCTGAGTTCTCTATTTCTGATTTCTCCCCCATGTATTACCCACCTTATTATTCATTCTACACTCCTGCCATTCTGTTCTATTTGTTGTTCCCTGAACTCAATGTGGTATCTTCTACATCACTGTCTTTACAAGACTAGCTGTCTCCCATGACCAGAATGCATTCACACTTTTGTTTATCTGAATCCCTAGCTTCTTCAAGACAGCTCAGGCATTGTGGCTAATGGGTACTTTTTTTGATTCTACCTGTTGTCAATGTTCTTACCTTCTTTAGTCCAGCTTCTGCTGACTAGTTTATGTTGTGTTCTCCAGAAGAATGGAATTTCCATGAGGACAGGGGCAGTTTTTTGTTCTTGCCTTTATATCCTGTAATATACATAGTGCAGTGTCTCATACATAGTAAGCACTTAAGGTGCATTTGTTTAATTGAATTGAGAATCTGGGGTCACTTTTATATCATGATAAAAAGTGTGTGTGTATGTGTATGTCACATTGTAATTCACAAAGACATAATTATATATAATTACAACCACATTTACAAAGCTCTTTAAGGCATGCACAATACTTTAAACAATTATCTCATTTAATCCTTACAATAGCCTTGTGAGTAGGTATTATCTTCCTTATTACAGATAAGAAATACAGACAGATATGAAAGGATTTATTTAGAGTCATAAAGCTAAATAAGTCATAGATTTAAATAACTGTCTGAGTTTGGATTTGAACTCAAGTCTTCCTGAGTCCAAGCAATTCTCTTTCTATGCCATGTGGATATCTTCTATCATCATCAGAGTATTACTTTCATGAAACATCTTGAAAATTGTAAAGACAGACTAGTGGCATCCGTACCATTGATTATTGAGGTGGGGTGGGAGAGAATTCCTTAGACTTAGAATTATGAGACCTAGATTCTAGTCTAATTTCTGCTGCTCTCTACGTTTTGTGACAAATCTCTTCCCCTCTATGGATGTCATGTTTTTAAAGTCAGAAAATTAAAAAAAGATGATCTTGAAAAATCACCATTTTTACTACTGCAATTCTAATCCAATTATTAATCAAGCCATTTACAACAATTAGTTCCCCCTCAAAATGGAGGAACAAAATAGATTAGCAACAGAATCAATCTACATTCAGAGAAAGATGTCACTTTGTGGGACATTTGTGCTCATAGAAAATCATAAAAAATTATCATTTAGGAAACCAATCAAAGCAATAATTTGTGTCATCACATGGCACCAAGATGCCTCAGATGTTCCCTTTCTATCTATGTGGAATTCTCATTAATTTTATATTTCTCCAAGCTATCTAGGTCTTTAGGGATATATCTAGAGATCAAGAAGTTGAGTCAGACTTCCTAGGTGGCATGTAGAATTTAGAAGCAGTAAGGGATTTATAACCTGGTTTACATTAAGGATGTAGATTTCAAGCATTATTAGGTACTAATACAGTATAAAACTACTTCAGCTTGAGGGAAGGGAATCTAGACTAGAATCTTCCAAAATTCTACTTGAAAACATCTAAGATGTATAATTTCATTGGTACAGTTTGTGTATCAATTTCACAGATTTAGAATGCTACCTTTTCCTGCCCTAGCATAGTAAATAGTTTCATGAGATTCATTTGATGGGGGGGAGGAGAGGGATTGACACCTGGTGAACCATTGGTAGAGAATCTTTCTGAACTTTTCTGTATTTGTTATTTAAAGAGTGATAGTCCATCATAAGGTTCATTCTCAAAAATATTCCAGTTTAATATAACCTTCCAGAATGAACTTTCCTCTGGCATTGTCTTCTACAACTCAGAGTTGTCTTCTCTCCATTTTAAGGTAATAAGGGGATATATTTATGACCTCATTTAACGTATGAAAATAGACCTCTTACAATTCTTATAAACAAAACTGTATTTATTCTCATTTATTTTGCACTTTATACTGGAAGAAATTCATAAAGAATATTCTCATTCTCCTTTAGTCTGAATTAGCAAAGTGGCCAAAAAAAAATCACAGAATCTCAAAATTGGAAGAGATCCTCAGAAGCCTCCATCCAGTCTAACCTGTGATATTCCAGACAAGTTGCCATGTAGCCTTTGCCCAGAGACTCCATTGAAGGGAAACACATTCAATGAGGGTAAGCTTCACAATTAGAGAAATTGAAAATGGCAACTCTCAATATCCTCTTTCACTATTCACTTTGTGTACTTGCCCGTGGTCTTTCCAGGGTCCCTTGGCATAAAAGTTTTCCTCTCTTCATCTTCTGCCTTTTTCCTATCAAAATATATAATCATTGATCTTCATTTAGAAAACATCTAATTTATATTGGAGTTTGAAAAATTCCTGATCAGTTATCTATCTTGTTTTAGGTGTATTTACATTTTAATTAGGGAAAATTCCCTAACATAAATAAATAAATCTTTAATGGAATTTCTGATGTTTTGATGAGCTTGTGGGACACAGATTTTGCAGGCAGAGTCTTTCCATCCATTTTTATGTTCACCTTCTCTGTCTATGTATATGGATGGCCCAAGAGATAGATTTATAGAAGTGAGATAGAGATACTGATGTATATAGATATATATGCACATACTCACATACACACACAGCTAGGTGATACAGTAGATAGAAGGCTGGGCCAAGAATTAAGAAGAGGTGAAATCTGGCCTTATACACTTTCTAGTTCTTTACTCCTGTTCAAGTCTCTTAGCCTTATTTATCTCAGTTTGCCTACCTGTAAAATGTAGATAATACTAAAGCCTATTTTCCAGGGATGTCGGGAGGATCAAAAGAGATAATTGTAAAACACTTAGAAAAGTGCCTGAAATATAGTAAGTACTATATAAATGTTAGGTACTATATATAGACACATATGAATATATGTACATTTGTATGTATGAGTATATTTGTATATATATGTATTATGTATATATAGCTATATGTACATATGTTATGTATTCTTATGGTTAAAAAAAGGATTTTAGAGAAAGTCACAGCTAGAAAAGCAGTTTTTTTCTCTCTCTCTGACATCTTTCTTATACACACACACACACACATACACACACACACACACACACACACATGTACTATGGGTTTTAAGTGACTTGACCAGGGTCATACAGCTACTAAGTATTTGAACTCAGGTCCTCATGACTCTAGGGCTATATTCAGTGCCCCATCTTTCTCTACCACTAAATAGTTGTTACGAGTCATTCCAATTTTCTGGACCTTGATTTCCCCACCTGTAACATGTGGAGGGATTGGGCTACATGAATTCTCTATAAGCCCCTTCCAGTTCATTAGTCCATGTATACCTCTATGAATTTGTGTGTTTCCTATGAGAGGGTTGTGACTTGTAGTCTCTGTGATCCTCCTTTCTACTTGGAATAAATGGTTATCCAAAGCTGATCTTTATTTATTGAGTGCCCATAATGTACTTTGCTCTAAGGGATAACAAGCCTATGAGGCTTTTGGCAGTGATGCAGACCCAGTCTACCAGATATAGACTCAAATACAATGAATTTCATTCTTCCCATATAAAGCTTTGGTTTGTGTTGAAAGACCACTTGATTGAAAGTTTGGAGGTGTGGATTTCTAGTTTTGGATAAATTTCACTCTCAGTTTGAGCAAAAATCAAACAAAATTTTCTCAAGATGTCCCATTTAATGCAAAAACTTGTAATTCTATGTAAGGAAATGTAGATATTCATCAGACACACGTAGAAGATTGAATCTTCTACTTAGAATGATCTCTGTTTTGAACTTATGTACCACTGAAAAGGAGTTAACTCCATAGAATATTTGGAAATGTGGTTTCTAGAAAATACTTGATCCTAGAGATTCTCCTGTAAATTGGTTATTTTTCATTACTATCAAAAATGGTATGGAAGTGATTACTTTGAAGCTTGCATCTGGGTCTATCTGTGATCTGGATCTCCTGTTCATCTCTAGTTGAACACAAGAAAATGCAAAAATAGTTTTAAGTAACAGTAGAGGTACAACATCGATTTCTTCTGTGTTAACTCTTCATCTATTCAAGCCTGCAAAGTCTGGGAGGTGCCCAGGAAAAATAATTATGTGAAGTCTCTCTTTGGATGTAAGAGAAGCTATAAGACACAGACCCAAAGGATCATAAATATAGGGAACATATGACCTAACCCTTTTAGAAATTCAGAAAATTGATGTTCTAAGAAGTTAAATATCTTACTTGAGATTGCTGTCAAAGGTAGAATTTGCATCCAAATCTCTGAGTACCTCTGAGTTGAATAAGTCTGATCTCTTCCCTTTTTAGAAATTAGGTATAGCAAGAAATTCTAAATAATCAATGCTGATTTGGTTATTATAATTTTGTTTAAAGTTTGTTTGGTGCAGTTTGTTGTTGTTTAATCACACCCAACTCTTTGTGACCCTATTTGAAGTTTTCTTGGCAAAGATCCTGGAGCGGTTTGCCATTTCCTTCTCCAGCTCATTTTACAGATGGAGAAACTGAGATCCACAGAATTATGTGACTTGCCTAGGATCACATAGGTATTAAGTTTCTGAGACTGGATTTGAATGCATGAAAATGAACCTTCCTGATTCTAAGCTCAGTGTTCTATCCACTGTGCCACCTAGCTACCCTTTGATGCCTATTTGTTATTACAAAGAACAAACCTCCCAATAATCCTTCCTCCTTTTTTCTGAGTGTATCCTAGTACTAGCTCCCACTTTATTGAGCTGGCAAAGCTGGTTGGGGAATATTGATCATTATTTCTAGTTGAGCAGCTTGCAGCTCCAAGTAGATGGGTAACCTCTACTGGTGAATAAAGTTTCAGTGCCCTGGATCTGACTTCCTATGCTGATTCTCAGCGCTCAATCCCTTCATGTTTTCTACAGATGCTTGTAAATCATTTGTCATCTCTATAGCTGACAAAGAAACCAAAAAGATCTTTCCTAAGTCAAACGACACTCATTTTTTCGAAGGGCAAATTTCCCTGGCCTAGCCACTCCATCTTGACAAGGACAGCAGGAGACCCTGCTCTATGAATACTAACAGCAGCAGCTGGCTGAACTCAGGTGTATGGTACCTCCAGACCCCTAGCATTGGGGGAGGACACTGAGCCTTGAACCCTGCTGCTGAGTTAGGTCAAAGTTTGGAAGAAAGCCACTGACTGCAGCCAAAAGCCAAGTGAGATGGGTTGACAAGAATAGGAGATTGTTCTTGTGGGTGAAAAAGAACCCCAACTCTATACCTTCTCCATCATCCCCACCCACTCACCCATAGGCCAAAGACCTGACATGAGTCAAGTAGCTGTGAGAGAATCTTGTTTGGGGGTTCCAAGGAAGGCAGGCTCACACTGCAATTCCCCACCAAGATATCTTCTGGGACTCGGGGTGGGAGTAGAGAAAGGGTTAAACTCCCTTAAGACTGATTTTGGCCTTGTCTGCCTCCACCCCCCCCCACATTCCCCCGCCACTCTCTCACATTTCTAAGACGTCCCCTGTGCCGAATTCTTATTCAACTTCAAACTGACAAACTGTTTTTAATCTTTTCCTTCTATCCAGCTTGGAGATTGGGAACAAAAATCAATACTGGCTGGCAGGTGATCAAGCTGCTTCAGACTGGTGGTGAGGAGAGGGGAGAGAGAGAGCAAGAGGACAGGAGGAGGGAAGGGAGGGGGGAGCAGAAGGGAGGAAGGAAAGGCTACCCGAAGGGAGGAGAAGGGGTTTGACTAAGTACCATGAATTACTGGCTAGCTGTTCAGAGGGCTCCGATTTCAATGGCCTTGAGCAAGGGAGCTTGGGAATGCCATTAGAACTATGAGGTCATGGGTTCACAGCTGCTCAGGTGCCTTTGGAGACAGAGGTGCGGATGTCTTCCTGGCCCTTTACTAGGAGAATGACTCTATTTTTCTGTAGCATCCCTGAAATAGAGACTTGACAATGTCAGCGCCTCACAATGGTGCTGGTTGTGTTTAAAAAAAAAAAAGAAGCAAAAAAAAATTATATTTTCATGAAAGGGGAAAATGTTATTTCAGAGAAATTATTTAACATTAAGCTAATTTTGATGTTTGATGAGGGAAGGATACATGAAATAAAAGTGAGATTCTAAAGACCAGAAAAATCATGGTCAAAGGATAGCAAGTTAGAAATGAGTCCAGAAGACCTGAATTTGAATCTTTTCTCAAATATAACAACAACAACAATATTCAAACATTTATAGAATGCTTTCTATGTGCCAGGTACTTTACAATTATTATTTCACTTGATTTTCACAACAATCCTAAGATAGGAGTGCTATTATTCTCATTTTATAGATGAAGAAGCTAAGACAAACAGAAGTTAAGTAACCTACCTATAGTCACCCAGCTAGTCAGTATCTAAAGCTAAATTTGAAATTAGGGCTTCCTCAGCACTAGATCCACTTCTCTATTTTCTCTCTTGAGTTTCAATCTTCTCATCTGGGAGTGGAAATGATAACTATGCCTTTAATATCTACCTCACATAATTGTAAGGTTCAGATGATTATGAAATACATTGAAAGCCTTAATTTATTAAAAAAAAGACCACAATTATTGCAATTATATTGGACTCCAATTATTTCCATGCCTTAATCTCCAATAAGGCAACATTTTTCTATTTCTCCAAGGGAAAGACATTATGATTATACCCCTCCTCATATCTCTAGCCACGTTTGATTTTTATCTTTCCCACACATTTATCTTCTTTGTATTAAAATTTATATTACAATTATTATGATACATGTCTTATTTCTCCTGAAAGGGAAGGTGATATATATTGGCTTTCGAACCAGTTCTTGGTTCAAGTCTTGTTGATTTGTCCTTCATATGTAAACCTGACTACTTATGTAATGTTACTGCTCTAGCAAACCATCAAAAGCTAGGAGACAAGAGAAGGATGCCTTCTTCCAGTGGAAGAGATAGTTTCTCACCTGGAGCTTCCTAGATCAATGATGTCATATTTATATTCTTTATCTCCTACACTAATCTATAAATGCCTTGAAATCAGAAGTTTACAATTATATTGGTCCTTCTCCTTTCATGGGTACAGAGAGTCATACTATCTCCATGTTGTATATGCCAATATCTCAGGTACGGACATGAATTTGGTTCCTGGCTGGCTGATGTCCGTCTTATCAGTAAAGGTAGGATAATAAATTTTGTTAAAAGCCTCACTAAACTCCAAGTATTGCATGCCTATAATATTATATTGATAGATTAGTCTCATGACTATTCCCTATTCTTTATAAATTCATTCCAGTTCTTAATGATCACTAATCCGTTTCTAAAAATTCAGAAATCATGTGTTTTATATTTTAAAATTTTTGCCAGGAATCAAGCTCATAGTCTACACTTACACTATAAAGACCCCATACTTTTTTTTCCTTTTTTGAATACTAATGCTTGCTCTTCTTTAATCATCCAATTCTACTTTTCTTGATATTTTATTATTGTTATTTTGCAAGTCACTTGGGGTGAAGTGACCTGCCTAGAGTTACACAGCTAGTAAGGTTTAAGTAGCTGAGGCTTGATTTGAACTCAGTTCTTCCCCCATATTTTTGAGGTAATCAATGTTAATCCATGGTATTTTAAAGATCACTGACAATGAATCAATAATCAGATCTGCTTGTTTTCTCAATATCTTATGATATAATACTTGCAGCTATAGTAAAAGGAATTCATTGAGAGAAGTAAGATTCTCTCTTGTGATCTCATTTATCTTAGGTTTCAATTGGAATTTTTTTTTCTTTTCTAGTCTTTCCTCCCCTTTGAACAATAAAAATGTTAGATATTTCTCCATTTTGTTTATTTTCATCATCCTATAAAGGTCCTGGAGGACTTAAATGTTTTCATCTCTGGAACTGGTGACTTGAATCCTTGGGGTCCCAAATGACAAGTGTTTCACTGACTCAGTATCTTAGGCCAACTAGGCTCCAACCATGCCATATTTCCATATTTCCTTCTCTTTCCATTTCCTTTGCTACTGCTTCAACTGCCCTTTCTCTCCAAACTACTCTTTCTTATTCTTAAACTGTTCTTTCAAAAAGTATACCATTGTGATTTCTTAATTATTCAAATCTAATGACCTTTTCTCATTTCTCATTCTTCTTTTTGTATCATTTGACACTTTTAAACAACTTCCCCTTCTGGGTACACTCTTCTCTTTGGGATATTATTTTCTTTTGGCTGTCCTAACTCTCTGACTATGTGTTCTCTCTCGGCTTTTGTAGATTTTTGTGCATAATATGTCCATTATAGACACTAACTGTGAGTATTTTCCAAAGCTCTGTTTTAGACTGTCTTCTCTTTTTTTCTCTGAATACTGCCTCATTGTTATCTCTATGCTGATGGTTCCCAAATCTATAGTAAATACTCAATCCTATTCTCCATCATGAACTCTTGTCCTGCATAAATAGCTATTAACAGTTTAGAACTGGATGTCTCTTTGGAGCCTCAAACTCAATGTATCAGAAACAGAATAAACTATTCTGTCCCACTGCCTTCCACAAACCAATACTTTTCTGAAATTGCCTATTATTGGAAAGGACAATATCATCCTCCCTATCATCCAGTTTTGAGACTTCAGAGCTATTTATAACTCTGATGTCTAAGTCGCCTGAAATACATAGAGAGAGAGAGATGGCAAAAAGTTAGAAATTTCAGTTTAATCAATGGCCAAATCTTATTTCTCTTTTCATAGAATTTCCTTTCTTTGAGTCCTCATCACTTCTTACCTGGACTATTGAAATCATATTTCAATTCATCTCCTTGTCTTAAATCTCTCTCAACTCCAATCTGTTCTCCACAAATTTATCAAAGTGATTTTCCTAAAATATAGATTAATGATAAACTCCAGGGGATCCCTATCACTATTAGGATCAAATATAAAGTCTTATGTCATTTAAAACTCTTTTGAACATATCCCTTTTCTATCTTTCTAGAAATTTCATGTTTTACTTCCCTCCATATACTCTATGTATGATTCAGCCACATTGACTTTCTTGCAGTACCTATCTCCAAGCATTTGCATCTCATGCCTAGAATGATCCCCCATTGATTTCTCTCAATTATTAGCCCTGATTTCCTTGAAGATGCAGCCAACTCACAATTATTTTGGGACCCTATTCTCCTTAGGGTGCAAAATAGTAGTAGAGGAGAGTTTACCCTGATGGAGAAGCTGGTTAATAGTGTTAATCATACAGAGAGATCAAGAAGAATTGAGAAATGAGTTAAAGTCATTAGATTGGATAATTAAGATAATACTGTCATCTTCTATTGGAGTTCTTCCCAATTCTTTCCCTTTTTTACCTTTTCTGTTCAATTTAAAAGGCCCTAACTGGGTAGGTGAGTAAGTGGGTGGAGCAGAAAATCAGGATTAATGGCTCAATGACTAATCAAAAATCTTTGTTTTCATGACTTAAGTTTGTTTTGTTTAGTCATTTTATCCCATTTTTGGTGTTTTCTTGGCAAAGATACTAGAGTGGTTTGCCATTTCCTTCTCATGATATATATAGCAGACTTGAAACAGTCATCCCTTCTAAGATTCTGAAGTGGCAAGCCAAGCCCCTTCATGTAAGCCTTTTTCTCACAACTCCTACTTTACAAGCTGATCTTTGAGAGAAACTAGGGATTCTAAGAAGCTAAAATAAATGATTCACAATTATTTTTGGATCCTATTTTCCCTGTAGTCCAAATTTTAACCATCACTATTAATTCAGATCGGACCACTAAAGGTATGCCTCAAAACTTTACTCATGAGGAATTCATATTTCTGATAGAGTTAGTGGGCTTCCCTAAGTACCTAATCTACTACTAAAAGGAAATATATCTGGTAAAAAAAAAAAAAAAACAAATCTCCCAGCTGGAAAATTTGGTGCTAGGTTTTTTCCCAATAAGTATCTAATGCTAAAGTGAAACTTTTGTCAGAACTTAAAGGCATATGTAACAGCAGTGTGAAAGCAAAGGTGAAAAGACCCATAACAGTAAGGTGGTTGGGACTCTGGACCCAAATATGTTTAAGAGAAGTGAATAATTTGGATTCTTTACTCTTTTGGGGAAAATGCTGGATTGTGTTTGTGTTAGGGACAACCCAAACCTACTGAATCTAACTGCTTGTGTCATAAGCTTTCTTTCTACCAGGACCCCAATACCACTCTTGTTTAGGGCAAGATTACATTTAATATCCTTTTGCCAAATAGTTCCTTTAATAGAATACAGTAACAACCAGTCAATTCTTTTTTCTCACATAATTCATTCCATTCTACTTAGAGCCTCTGAGGTCCCCTTTGCTATGGAATTACCATCAATTTTAACAGTCACATTAAATACATAAATGTGGTATGAGTTGTAAAGTAGGAGTTGTAAAGAAAAGAAAATCCCCAAGATGGAAAAGCTCCCATCACTTACGTTTATTAAACATGAAGAAATGTATTGAAATCTTTATGAGAGTTGAGTTTGATTTGAAGTTTCCATTTCTAAACAAGATGTACAAGAGTTGTAGTTGGGAGCCCACCATAATGTCATGTTGGGAGGGTATTGATACTGGGCTATTGTACATGGTGTGATAGGCAACACTGCTATGTAGTTCAATTTCATGATGCCCTAGAGAAAAAAGGGTAGTCAAGATGAGAAGAATCTCTTACTGGAGTAGGAGACACAAAATACCAAGCAAATAGCCATCTGAATCATATCCAAAGCCTAGAGAGACAGACAACAAAATCTAGAGGGCAGAAAGGAAAACAGTTTGGTCAAAGTTCAAAGAAATTAGGCTTTGAAATGTATGTGAATATCCAATTGCCATTTATAGTGAGATGAATTGAAGATCAACTCACAATTTCTCCCCAGAGGGTAATATAACAGTTGGCAGGATTGGTTTTATTGTGTGGCCTAAAGTAATAATCACCATTTCACAGAATATTTGGTCTCACCTTCAATGCTTACAGTGAGTATAAGTCAGAAGATATCTGCAAAGATACTTACAACATTACCTGTGAATATCTGTTGTAAAGGATGAAGGATGAAACAAACAATTATATGATGACCTTGACCAAAATCTTCAAATCAAATCAATGTATACTTTGGCTTTTGGAGAGTTTGAAAGTAAGAACTGGAGAAAATTACAAACATTGTCAGAAACTATGTTTAAGAATTGCAGAATAGGGGCAGCTAGGTGGCGCAGTGGATAGAGCACCAGCCCTGAAGTCAGGAGGACCTGAGTTCAAATCTGGTCTCAGACACTTAACATTCCCTAGCTGTGTGACCCTGGGCAAGTCACTTAACCTCAATTACCTCAGCAAAAAGCAAAAAAACAAAAAAAAACAAAACAAAAAAAAAGAATTGCAGAATAAAAAAGGTCAAGGACTTGTAGAAATGTATATGTTGGTATTATCAATTAGTCATTGAGATAAATACAGTTATGAAGCACTTATTTGGTTGCCAAGCACTGGGGATATACGGTCAGCAATTAAAGTCTTTGTCCTTAAAGAATTTTTATTATAATGGGAAAGGGCATGATACCTAAAAGTATCCGGTGTTTAATACATTTCCTGACTTCATAATTGATTATGTTAAAGACAAGAAAGATGCAAAGTAGATAGAATGCAAACTTAGAAAGGAAGGCAGTAGGAATTATCTTTTGGAGGTAGAGACTAGAGGGGTGGAATTAGAAGAAATATCTTTCAGAAGATGCTGAATCTTGAGCTAAATTTTGGAGAAAGCTAGAGATTCTGAGAGGTGGAGGTAGAAAAGTTATGTTTCATACCCTCTTCTCTTCTTCATTCTTACTTTTTTTACTGAAAAACTGAATTTATTTCTCTGCCTCTACAAATGATTTCCTATTGCTGTCTCTTATGGTATCAAAGATACTACCATCCTCCCATTCACCTGTGCTCAAAATCTAGATGTTATCCTTAATTCATCATTCTCTTTATATCCTATCAGTTGTCAAGTCCTGCCTTATCTGTTTCTACCTAAAGTAATATCTTTCCTATTTTTACCATTTTTACCTTCTTTCTTCTGACACTGCTACCATTCTAGGGTATTCTTATCACTTCATGGCTGGACTCTTGCAATGAGCCTTCTGATTACTCTCCCTGCCTCAAATTTCTTTCTATTTCAATCCATCTTCCTTCAGTTGTCAAATTAACTTTCCAAAATACAGGTCTGACCATGTCAATTTTCTTTAATAAACTCCAATAATTCCCATCATCTTCAGAATAAAAACTAAATTCCTTGCTGAACTTTAAAGCTCTTCAAAACCTTACCCTTTCCTATCTTCTTGTACCTTATTCCTCTCCATATTCTCTGTGATACAGTAACAATGGCCTCCTTGCAGATCCTTGCCCAAGACACAACACATTTTCTTGGGTTATTCCCCATTCCTGGAACACTATTCTTCTTATCTTTACCTTCTAGGTTCCCTGACTTCCTTCAGGTTTCAGTTAAAGTTCTTACTTCTGCAAGAAATCTTTCCTAATTTTCCTTGATCCTATTGCCTTACTTCTAAAATTATCCTCAATTTATCATATTTATATCTTTATATGTATTTATATGAATATAAATACAATATATTATATATGCACATATATATAGAAATACATATGTACATCTACATCTATATATTACATATATAAAATATTAGATAATGTATCATTTGTATATACATAATACATGTATAGTTATAGTGTAAGTATAGAGTTATTTTAGAGTTTTTTACTTGTGGTTTCATTAAATCATGAACTCCTTGAGAGTATGAACTCTTTTGTTCCCTTCCTTTGTATTTGCAATACTTTGCATTATGCCTGATATCTGACAGGAACTTAAACTAGTTTATGATAATGTTGGCATTCAAGGGGTCCCCAAAAATGTGGGAGTTCCATACAGGTGTCATGAAATGTCTCAAAAGAATTGGCAGGCTCAGACTTATCTCCAAGCCAAAGGCAATGTTTATTATAATTATAATGCCAATAAAAGCAGGCTAAATGCCAAAAGAAGTTAGTAAAGAGCCAGGAGCGAGAAGGTAAATTTATAAGGAAAAAATTAGAAAAATCAGATGCTTCAAGTCACTGATTTGCTAATTTTATGGTTTAGAAGTGGAGTTGAGGTGAGATTTGCTTCTGACTTTGTGCCCAGTTTCAGTATCTGTAGTACTCATAGCTCATGGGAAACCTTCTGGATGTGTGTGTTTTAGGCCTGAAACATAACTAGATGAAGTGGAGGACATTCGATTTTGTTCTGTGCCTGCAATAACTTTAAGCTTCTCGTTGTTGTTGCTCATTAGTCTCAAATAATTCCATTATCACTGACCAACAGGCTGTTATCTGACAGCCAACAATCTTTTGGGCTCAGCACCTTAGCTATATAAAGTAAACTAAGGCAAGATAGCCTAAGAGAAGTAATGCATCCTTCCTAACAGCATCATTATCAAGGCCAGGTAACCTTGAAGTTATTCCTACAGGCTGTACCACATCCATATAAGCTTTTGTAAAGCTCTAAAGAGGAGACAGGTATGGTGGCCTATAATCCCTGCTCTCAGGGATCCTGAGACTAGCAAATCTCTTGAGATCTAATGATCTGAGCTTCAGTAGCACAAGTCAACCAGGTGTTTGCACTAACTCTGACATAAGTACTGTGATCTACTGGAAGCAAAGGAGCCACCAGGCTGTCTAACGAAAGATGGACAGACCAAGTTTGGGAATGGAGTAAGCCATAGCTCCCATGCTGGTTATTGTTAGGGGTCAGGAAGGTAGAGGATTGGGCCATTAAGGAATCCTTATACATCCAACCTGTAAGACAGAAAGATCTGGTCTAAAACAAAGCAAAAAATTATGAAGAATGATGGAAATTAGAACAATATCTCCTTAGAAAATTTCAATGACAAGATTCAGCTATAGTTAACTTTCTCTCTTATTTTTCCAATTACTTTTTGTCTACATTTTCTCCTGCTTTCCACCAAAATTACCTAAACTTCTTGAGTGCAGGGATCTATTTTGGACATTCAGATTCTATTCTTTTTGTATTTTACTTTCTATGTGATGAAGTAGCAATGACATTTAGGAAAGAAAAGACATGAAGAAGAGCTGAAATAAACCAGCTTCATGAGAAGGAAATCCATATGGGCTGAAGGCAATATAATTTTAAAACTCCCAGGGATTCATTATCAAGACATCTCAAAAAAAGAAGGGAAAGGCTACAAATGATGCTCTTACAAAAAAAAGAGAGACAATTGAGAAAACATTAGAAAATATTGACTCAGATGCCTGTCTTTCTCACTTTCATTATTAGCAAATATTGACCCATATGCCTGCTTTTTCACCTCTATTAAATCTTTATGAGGTGGGTCTATGTGTGCATCAAGGGCATTCTTGATGAAAATATGAAAAGGAGATAGATAGGCTTTCATGAGCAATTTTCCATGGCAGACTACATCATTAGAGTTTTACAGCCAACTGGGAGGTCAGCTGTAAAATACAGACCTGAATTCTGTAAAATATATAAAATCAATCTATAAAATACAGAATTCAGGATAATATTGATGTAAATAAATTTTGAGAAATTCCTTGACTCCATAGGGCAAGATGAAGACTTGATATTTTTCTTTTTAAAAAGGCAGTTCTTATGGCAAATTGGACTATAAGCCTTATTTTAGTAAGAAAAAAATTTTTTTTGAGAATTTTTTGGTATCTTTCAACTCTGCTTTGGTATACTCCAGCTGAAATTAGAATTTTGATATTTAAGAGATAATATATGAGAATATTTTCCCTCATTGATTTGTGGGCAAATGTGGACCATAACTATACAGATCAAGTTATTGCTGAGAGCTTCTACTTTAAGTTACTGGAAAGATTAGTCACAATGAGAAAATTTCAAAGGCTCTTTAACACCCTAAATAGGGGCATTCAGCAGAGCAATGAAGGTGAAAGGTGAGGCTATTCCTTGAAGTTTTCAACTGCTTCCAATATCCTAAGGTGACAATAAGCTAGAATAATTTAGAAGAAGAAATAATGATCTTCTGCTGAGACAGGCACAACTCCTGGTTCAATCTCCATTTAGAAATAAAAGAATAGCCTATCTAGGCAATTCTCCAGGGTACACGGAGAATCGAAGGCCAGTGATTTCTTCTATTTTGACATTTGGAAGTTCTAATATTTTGCTGGCCTCCTGTAAAGAAGCCAGTAAATGTTTATGGTGTCTATATCTTCCCACATTCCCAGATGACTCACGTATTATGGCCAGAGTTGTAATTAGGAATTGCTGAACCTGAGGAAAAGGGATACATGAAGATGATGTGAGCTATGGCTGCCATGGGAAAGAAGCATTCTCCTCCACAAGATGTGGACCATTGAGAAGTGGATAGAGTTCCAGTTTCTTGAAGAAAAAATCAAGTCTCAGAGAAAACAAATAGCAATCACAAAGAGAGGACAAGGAAAACAAAACAAAGCAAAATAAACAGATAAAACACCTACCGCTTTACAGATTGTGAGAGCAGAGTGGAGAAGAATTATGCCCTGGAACAATAAAGTTTTATCAAGTAATATCAAGCCAATAAGCATTTAAGTGCCTATGTTGTACCAGGCATGCCATGGTCACAGAGTTAGGAAATACCTGAAACTAGATTTGGATTTGTCATCATGAATTATTAAATAAGAAATTTGTTAAGCAACTGCAGTGTGTAAGGAACAATCTCATATGCTAGGGACACAAAAGAAAAAAAAAGTATTTGCCTTCAAAAAGCTAATATTCAACTTGGGAGCAAAGAACTCATACAAATATTAGTGTAATACCAGCTAAAGTGCTGTGGAGATCTGTCTATACAATGTGCTGCAGAAAAAGGTGAGGAGAGCAAGAACCTTTTACTGGGGTGATCAGGAAGATGTTTTAGAGAAGATGGAAATTGAATAAACACTTAATAGAAGAGAAGGATTTTGCAAGATGGGGATGAGAAATGCATTCCAAGCATGGGATACAGTCTCCCCAAATGCACAGAGGGGGAATATTGAATGTTAAATTTAAGGAACCTTTAATAGTCTAGATTAGCCAAGGTGTAAAATACATAATGGAAGGTAGTGTGAAATAAAGTTGGAAAGATAGGTTCAAGAAAAGTTTTTTTCTGAAGGTCCTTAAATTCCAGGCAAATTAGCCTGGGATATTTTATTTTAGAAGTAATAGGGACTTATTGAAAGTTTTTGATCAGTGAAGGACAATGAGTCATCAGAAAGCAACTATGACTTCAGCAATATTGGAGAGAATAGTTTGAATCTAATGTTGGTGTAAAAACCAGACCAGAAGGCATTTGAGAAGGAAATAGGAAGGGAAGAATACTTGGTTGGGAAATTTTGAGGGAATGGAACTGAGACAAGTAGAATGAACTAAGGGAAAATTTATACCAAACAAGAGAAATCTTTCAGATCCCAGAATGATTTCCCAAGAAAAGCTCTAGAAGAGCCACAACTTGAGTCATTTGAAACTGAAACAGAAAAGCTATTGTTAGGGGGCAGTCCTAGCCCGAGAATAAGGGAAGATAGCCTACAAAATGTGTATGACTAGCTTAAGTCTCCTGGATTCAAATGACTCTTGTTGTATTCATTAGAAATAGGTTTGCTTAACAGTCTCCAGAGTTCTTAAGAATGGAGTTGACATTTGAAAATGATCAATGCAGGAACTTTCCTCCCCTCCCCATAAGACCCTTCTCCAATTGATGCTTTTCCTCTGAGCTTTCATCCTCTATGTTGGTAAATCTCTAGGAAATGCACTTGTGTTTCCCGTTGTCACATCTGATCAGAGCAATGCCAGCAGGGGAAGAGGAGGGAGAAGAGAGAGAGAGGAAAGATTGCCCTGGGCCCTGCATGGAGGCCGCATGCAAATGAATGCCAACTCCTTCAACATATCCCCAGCAGTCACATTTTATTACAGCCAAATTATGGGACTCAGGTTCCTGGAAAATGGTAAAGTGAGAAAAGAAAAAAGGAGACTGAGCATAATTTATTCTGAATATATGCACTTTTCCAAAGCCATGGATATCCACATTTTATTCATTATAGTCTTTAATTAACATATATTTCACACATACATACATTCAACCATCCCACACTGTTCCCTGCACAAAACACCATTCTTTTAACATAAATGTTCTTCTAGTGATGTAGTACAGTTGCAAATCTAGGAACTCCAGTGTCTCTGAAGAATCAAAGTTTCAGATGACCCAAAGGATTGTCAAGAGACATATGATGGATAAAGTAGGTAGCAGTGTATTTTAAACGATGACCTGTAATCAAGGAATAGTGTAAGTGATATCATAGAGGAAATGTCAGAAATAAAAAGGAGATAGAACACTTATGAAGCAAGAGCAAAGGATAAAGGATGAATAGTATGAATACTATACTCCTAGCCATGCAATGTGAAAAAGACTGAGAGGAGACCTCTAGTAGGTTGAAAAGATGCTCTCTGAATTATAATTCAAGAACAATTGCATGGGCTAAAAAGACATAGAAGATTTGCCATCTTTACTAGAGGAGAGAAAACTCATGGGAATGAAGTCATAGATATGATGAAGTATTTAGATTTACATGAATTTTTGTTTACCTCTTATCTATACACAACAATCCATATGTAAAGTATATATCTTCATGAATTTTAACTTTCTTTGAGCCTCTGCTCGATCTTCTTGGTTTCTACCTATAATTCTTCCAAATGTTTTTTTTTTTTTTGACTTGCTTAGATCACTTTGCCAACCAACATGTAGATATGCCTAAAAACAGTATTGAATATGTGTGTGTATGTGTGTGATTAGAGAGAGATTATAAAGATATTTATAGGGTTAATATACAGCTATAGTTATTGATATAGATATAGATAGATGATATAGATAGATAGATAGATAGATAGATAGATAGATAGATAGATAGGAAAAGTCTTCCATTGAAACATGAAGGAAAATATATGGAATATACAATATATTCACATACTTTGCAAGTGATTGATTACAAGTTGGTTATTTCTGAGGATAAAACTGGGATCTTAAAAGACCTTGAAAAGCAAGGAAATTACTTTAGGGGGAAAAAACAGGATAGAGTTCAGAGAGAGAAATGGATTATGGATCTCATGGTGTAGTAAATAGTGCCCTGGGATTTCAATTCAGAAGTCCTGGTTTTGAATTCTTTCTCAGACACTGATTAGTAATTGTGTTACCTGGGGCCATTTACTTAACCTCTCTTGGCTTTAGTTTCTTCATTTATAAAAATAAATAGGATGTACTCCGTGACTGCTAATATTACTTCCACTTTCAAATCTATGATCATTGATCTCATGAACTCTTAATTATCAAATAAGGAAAAGCAAACTGTACATGAGAAATAATGGAAATAATGTCTAGAATTTTTCCAAGAAACAACCTTGTGATCATTTGAAATTTTGTATCTTTTAGAAGTGTAAGTATAAATGTAATCTGACAGTGGAAAAATATTCCCAATAACTGACTCCAAAAAAAAAAGAATCTTAAGAGTTGTAGTGGAAAACAAGTTAAAAATAAAATATAAATATATTTTTTTGTAATTAAAGCCAAGTTTTAGCATACTTGGATAAGAAATAGAATGTACACCATTTATCCTTCTTTGATATTTTAAAGTTAGTTAATTCATATCTCCTCTGTTCTTTAATATTCAGTCTTTGAAATTATTGGGGTTCTGGTAACTCATTTATCATTTCCATATAATATTATAGGTTTGTCCTAGGAAATTTAGTGAAATTTTAAGCTTTAGTAGATTAAGACTGCACTTAGAATTTTGGGAGACTATATATATATATATATATCTTAAAGACCTTAAAATATCATATAAATGTAAGATATTATTATCATAATGAGAATAATGGCCACAGAGAAAAGCAAGCTGATCTTAAAGCCAGGAAAACTTGTATCCAAATCCTTGTACCAATGGACATGGGTCTCTGGGCAAGTCATTTAGCTATCTAGTTTTCTAAGCTACTAAAATAATAAGCTACAGAAAAGATGCAAATCTACATTGGTAGAAGTATTTTCCGTTTTATTATTTCCTTATTCATATACCTATTCTTAGTCCTGCAGATCCCAACTTTTTATTTATTTTGTTAAGCAAAACAGATAAATCATAAACATGCCATAGACATAATGTGCTTTACTTTCAGGAAGGCATTTAATAAGATTTCTAATGATATAATTGTGGATGTGATGAAGGAAGATGAGTTAAAAAAATGTTCAGGAGCTTTTAGATAAGTTTAAGAGGACCCAAAGAAATTTTGTTAACAGATTGATAACAGACTAGATATGAGTAGCTACTATTGTGCCTTAAGGCTTTTTCCTCAGTGCCATTTCTTTCTACCTAATATAAAATATAAATA
The DNA here is from genome assembly GCA_023553655.1 of Myrmecobius fasciatus. Lineage (NCBI taxonomy): Eukaryota > Metazoa > Chordata > Mammalia > Dasyuromorphia > Myrmecobiidae > Myrmecobius > Myrmecobius fasciatus. The sequence continues at coordinate 41,064 of JAJPUD010007185.1, read as the reverse complement.
AGATAATTTTAATATTATAAATAAATTAATGCAATAATTTAAAAATAATATGATATAAATATAAAATATTTATATAAAATATAAAAGAATAATGTAAAAATAAAAGCCTCATCTTTAAATTATAAAAATGAAACAAAATGGATGAGTATGAAGAGAAAATGTCATATGTATGATTTATGTAAGAATTGTTTCTTTATACTATAATAGGCTTAGTATGGAAAATCATAGAATTTAACATTATTTGTTGGTCACTAAGTGATGGGTGGTGCAACCATACAATTCAGTAAAACCATATCTTTACATGAATTAATGAATAAACATTTGCTATAAATATTCATTTTATATTTTTTCAATCATACATGAAATCATAGAATCACAAAATTTCAGAGCTGGAAGAGATAATGAATCCAGTCAAGAAGCATTTTATTAAGCTTTTACATTGACCAGCTTGATACTAAGTAGTAGAGATACAATGAAAGGCAAAAGACAGTTCTTGCTCTTAAGGAACTCCTAGTCTAGTGGTAGAGACAACATGCATTTCTCATGCATATCGTATGATTATATATAAACTAGCTACATGTAGAATAAGTAGGAAATCATCAGTAGAAGGAAGGCACTAGAATTTTAACAGTTAGGAAAGATTTCCTGTAGAAAGTAGAATTTTAGTTGGAACTTGAAGAAAGTCAGGAGACAATAATAAAGGTGAGAAGCCTTTTAGGCATGGAATATAGCCAGTGTAAAACCTTAGATTTTGGAGAAGAAGGTTCCATGTGAGGAATAGACAGGATTCTAGTATCATCTGATCCAAGCCTAACCTTCACAAGAATCACATTTACAACATCACTGAGCAGTGATCACCCAGTTTCTGCTCAAAGACTTCCTCTGAAGGAGACCTTATTCACTTCTGAATCAGACTGTTGCCTTTCTTGACATCTTTAATTGGTGGAATTTTTTTTTTTAATCACAGGAAGCTGAGGTTCATATCCCTGTGACTCTCACTGATTTTTTCTTTTGTCCTCAGAGTTCAATCAATAGGAATTAAATTCACATACATAATAAAGCTCTTCAAGTTCTTGAAGAAAACTATCAAGATCCTTCCCAATTAATTCCCATTAATCTTAATGGGAACTCTGTTTTCAATCTCCTCACTCTCCTGCTCAGCCTCCTCTACAGTTTGCGGATGTCCTCCCAGTTATTTTCTGACCAAGCCTTACAATCTGACCTGCCCTACAGTCATCATCATTTGGAATACTATGCCTCCCTAAACTCATTCTAAGGTCATACCAACTTTCTCTGAAGCCAAGCCACCCTATTCACTCCCATTTTGCTTACAATTCACTAAAGCATACAGATTGTGTTCACAGTGTTTTTTTTTTTTTTTGGTAGCCATCCTTCTCCTATCCTATACTTTTAAAATTGATTTTTTTGAAGCTAATTTCAGGAATTTACATTATTCATATTAAATTTTAATTTCATTAGATTTGGTCAACATATAAACAAATGTTTTAAACATAACTGACATATATATATAAATATAATACATGATATATAGTAACTGTGAGTTAGATATATGTATGATATAGCTATATATATCACTATATGGTATCTTTGTTGCAAAATGTATGTAGGCATATATACAATTTATACATATAATATTTAAAGACACATACATACACACACATATACACACAATATACAATATGGCATATGTTATGTGGATTTCATGCTTACATTACAGGTATTTGACATATGTATGATATATATCATTTTATATGTATAATAAACATATACACACAAATATATAAATATACACATATAAACACATTTAATAATATATACATATATTACTTATACATACAGATAATATTACAAATATTTTCTCATTTGACCCTAACAACAACTTTGTGAGGTAGCTATTGTAGGTAACTTTTTCCTCATTTAATGGTAAATCAATCAATCAAATCAATTAAATGGAATTATTTAATGGTTTAGCATTTGCCAGCCTCTGTGCAAATACTGGAGATATCAAGAAAAGCAAAAAAAAAATGTCTCTTCCCATATGGAGATAACTTTTTAATGAAGGAAACAACATATAAGCAAAAATTTATATGCAATGGTTGCTAACTGGTAGATTAAAGGTAATGGCAGAATGAAGTTACTAGAATGAGGGGTAGGAGAGTTGTGTAGAAAAGTGTTTTGCCTAAAGTAAGACTTGATCTGAGGCTTACAGGAAGCCAGGACGGCCATAAGGAAGAGATGAGGAGGGAGGGAATTCCAGACACAGGGGACAGCAAGTGAAAAAGTAGGGAGATGGATTATCTTGTTTGTGGAACAGCAAGGCCAGTGTGGCTGGATTGTAGAGAAGATGAAAGAGAAGAAAGTGTATGGCAAATGCATAAAATGAGGCTGAGAAAAGTCGAATGACTTCTCTGATCACATACTTTGCAAAAACCTGAAGCGTAAGTGGGCTCTTGATAAATATTTACTTGATTTATTGATTAATTTAAACCTAGGTTTTTCTAACTCCAAGTTGGAGGATCCCAGATAATATTTTACTAGCCTTCTATCTTAGCCAAAAGCCAATTGTTTAAAAAAATAGTATTTTAATCATTGGAGAAGAAATATAATAACAAAAAACAAATAAATAAATGGCCGATAGGAATTTGGTAGTCAATACAAATAACAACCAGACAAGAAATCATCTAGTTGTCCTTGAAAAATTTAAGTCACCTCACTCATATGATCTATGACCTCAAGTACTATCCTTTAATCCTGAAAGAACCAAGATGGAATTGCTGAACCACTGTCAGCTATGCTTGAAAGATCATGGAAATGGGAAATAATGCAACAGATTTGAAAAAGGGCAACATCCCAATGAGAATAGTCTGTCAATGATCGGTCCATGGACTTGACTTTATTCCTGGCAAAATGATAGAATTGATTTTTAGAGATAATACCAGAGAGTAGCTCAAAAATAAGTAGTAATCACAGAGAATCCGTATGTCATCATCAAAAAATGCAGTAAACATATTTCCCTTTTTAACAGAGCAAACGAACCTGGTAGATCTGAGGATTATTGCTGGTATAGTTGATTTTGATTCTTGCAAAATATTTTATAAAGTACCTCATACATTTCTTGTGGAAAAGGTGATTGTAAAAGGTGATAAACGATAGCACAATTAGATGAATTTGAAACTGATGGTTAAATGCCATCAATAGTTGTTAATATCAGCTTAGGCAGGAGATCTTCATGGTAATACCTTAAAGATCTATATTTGGCCTCATACTATATAGCATTCTTATCAATGACTTTGACACAAGAATAGATAATATGATTATTAAATTAGCAAACAGGAGTTTAAGAGGAAATACTTTACTTTGCAATTGCTTTTTATTTTCAAAACATATGCATGGATAATTTTTCATCATTAACCCTTGCATAACTTTGTGTTCCAATTTTTACCCCTTCCTCCCCCCAAGATGGCAAATAATCCAATGTATGTTAAACATGGTAAAAAAATTTGTTAAATCCAATATGTGAAAACACATTTATACAATTCTCTTGCTGCACAAAAAAAATCAAATCAAAAAGGAAAAAGAAATGAGAAAGAAAATAAAATGCAAACAAACAACAAAAAGGGTGAAAATGCTGTGTTGTGATCCACTCTCAGTTCCCACAGTCTTCTCTCTGGGCGTAGATGGCTCTCTTCATCACAGGATCATTGGAACTGGCCTGAATCATCTCATTGTAGAAAATAGCTGCATCCATCAGAATTGATTATTGTATAATCTTGTTGTTTTCATGTACAATGATCTCCTGGTTCTGCTCATGTCACAGCATCAGTTCATTTAAGTCTCTCCAGGCCTCTTTAAAATCATCCTGCTGATTGTTTATTATAGAACAATAATATTCCATAACATTCAGATACCATAACTTATTCAGCCATTTTCCAACTGTTGGGCATTCACTCAGTTTCCAGTCTCTTGACATTACAAAAAGAACTGCCTCAAATATTTTTGCACAAGTGGCTCCCTTTACTTCCCTTACTATCTTGCAATTTTCTATGCAAGATATTATCTTGCATCATATTTTATGCTGTGAATCCCTCAAATCTGTGTACACTGGAAATCCTGAGGTATGTATTAATGTGTTCATTGAATAATATGATTGGGAATAAGGGCCAATGAATGAATAGATGCAACAGAAAGGGAGTTGTTGATTGCATATGAGAAAGAATTTTCTAACAATTCAGGAAGTCCTCAGATGAGGTACCTAGAAAGATAGTCATTTTGTTATATATGAAATTGTTCAAAGAAAGTATCAATGAAGTGGAGAGGACTCCTACATTGGATAAGAAGTTCATACCAATAATCTTTTCTTTTTTTAATTAAAGCTTTTTATTTGCAAGACATATGTATGGGTAATTTTTCAACATTGACCCTTACAAAGCTTTCCATTACAAATTCCCTCCTAGTCCCCACCCCTCCCCTAGATGGCAGGAAGTCTACTACATGTTAATTATGTTAAAATACTTGACAAATCAAATATGTGTATACATATTTTTACATTTATCTTGCTGTGCAAGAAAAGTCAGATATACAAGAAAAAAAATCTGAGAAGGGAAACACAATGCAAGCAAACATCAACAGAGAGCATAAAAATGTTCTGTTGTAGTCCACATTAATATCCCTCTCTCTGGGTGTATATAGCTTTCCTCACTGATCAACTGGAACTGGTTTGAAATATTTCATTGTTGAGGAGAACCATGTCCATCAGAACTAATCATCATAGAGTCTTGTTGCCGTGTACAATGATCTCCTGGTTCTGCTCACTTCACTCAGCATCAGTTCATGCAAGTCTCTCCAGGCCTCTCTGAAATCATCCTGCTGGTCGTTTCTTATAGAACAATAATATTCCATAACATTCATATACCATAATTTATTCAGCCACTCTCCAATTGATGGGCATCCATTCAGTTTCCAGTATCTAGCCACTACAAAAAGGGCTGCCACAAACATTCTTTCACGTGGGGCTCTTTCCTTCCTTTAAGATCTCTTTGGGATATAAGCCCAATAGAAACACTGTTGGGTCAAAGGGTATGCACAGTTTGATCACTTTTTGAGCATAGTTCCAAATTGCTCTCCAGAATGGCTGGATCCATTCACAGTTCCACCAACATTGTATCAGTGTCCTAGTTTTTCCACATCCCCTCCAACATTTGTAATTATCTTTTCGATATCTTTTTCCATTATCTTTTTCCAATATCTTAGCCAATCTGACAGGTGTGTAGTGGTACCTCAGAGATGTCTTAATTCGAATTTCTCTGATCAATAGTGATTTGGAGCACCTTTTCATATGACTAGAAATGGTTTTGATTTCATCATCTGTAAATTGTTCATATCCTTTGAACATTTATCAATTGGAGAATGGCTTGAATTCTTATATATATGAGACAATTCTCTATATATTTTAGAAATGAGGCCTTTATCAGAACCCTTAAATGTAAAGATGATTTCCCAATTTATTGCTTCCCTCCTAATCTTGTCTGTATTAGTTTTTTTTTGTACAAAAACTTTTTAACTTAATATATTCAAAATTATTTATCTGGTGTTCAATTAAGAGTTCCAGTTCTTTGGACACAAATTTATTCCTTCTCCACAAGTCTGAGAGGTAAACTATCCTATGTTCCTCTAATTTGCTTATTGATATCACTCTTTACATCTAAATCATGAACCCATTTAGAGCTTATCTTGTCATACCAATAATCTTAAATGTCATTTAAATGAAATATTCTATAAATTTTCCTTTAAATATTTGTCTGGCTTTTGTATTTTTTCCTTCTGGCTAGGTCTACATCTAAAGTTCAACTACTCATCCTTTTCTATATCTCTTTTTGTCATTTTATTTTAAAATTTCAAACTTTAGAGAATTTGAATGTTCCAGTTACATACAGTAATAGACTCAAAGAACTAAAGATTCAGTAATATGGCTTCCCTGACCTCTCCCACAATGCTCACATCCTCTTTTACCTACAGGTATATCAAGTTGCAGACACCACAATTTGAAAGATGTGAAAAATCCTGAGAAGGCTTTGAAAAGAATGATCACAATTATGGAGGAAATTGGAAAAGAGGACCTGTGAAAAAAAGGCGAAGGAAATTGATAGGATTTAGCCTGGATAATAGGAGATGGTACTGAGATTAAAAAATTCTCATCAGAAATACAAAGTTTTTTTTTCTTTTTTTCTTTCCAAGACATGATGGCTAGCTGTTCCACATCATTATTCAGGATAGAAGAGGTACAAATAATACTTATGTCATAATAGAGGAAACTTGAACTAGTAGGACATAGGAGAGATTTCCAAGTTTCTTAAGTTTTTAGATACTAGGATAAGCTACCTAAGACATCTGTTCCTCTCTGGAATGATTTAGATGTCTAATAACAATAATTTATGTCTATACAGCGAGTGCTTGAGACTTGGCAAAGCAGTTACCTACAACAATTCTGTGAGTTGGGCAAGACAAGAATGATTATTACCATTTTACAGATAACGAAACTAAGGCTCAGGGAGCAGAAGAGGAATGTTCAAAGTTACCTAGAAAATGACAAAGATGAGATTTGGATGTAGATCAGTCAGCTAACTCAAAGAATGATGGAGTATTTCTCTCTGTTACCCAAACTCAAGGATCATTTGGATTTTTCTAATCCTTAGGCTGAATGATCATGACACTAGACCAAGCTTGGTTCAATAATCTAATCTAGTGGTTAATGAAATAGAATTTCTGTTCATTTGCATATTAGTCAGAATATTGTAGAACATACATTTTTATTTGGATTCTTAAGAAAGATGATATACAGAAAGAACATTACATTAATATACTATTTATCAGCAAAAGTTAAAAACTAAACCTTGATATGAGGATGTGAGTATTGTTTTGTGCCTAATAAAAACATAACACTTTTTGTGATGTTGGGGGATATATTTCTATTTTTTTCCAATAGAAAATGTTGTAGAAAAAAAGACATGAAACAATAATGATAGCTTACATTTCAACAGTTCCTTTCAGACCAAAGCACTTTAGAAAACTGTATATATTAAGGATAAAAATCTACAGTAATGTAGCATTCAGAATATGAATAAAAATAAATTAGTTCACAGAATAGACATTTTAAAATTCGTTTAGTTAGGCTGACTCTCCCCCCACATGTAGAGAGGAGTTCATCAAATGATCTGATGGATATAATTATCCACATTATTTGCTAAGCATTCATTACCATGCAGCCTTGTTTGCAATGAGAATCCATGATCTGAGGTGAATTAAGTGATGCAAACTCATGCTGTAACCTACCTAATGGACCATTGGAAGCCAACATATTATTCATACACATGTCATAGATAAGCATACATCTGGGTTAGTAGGAATAAAAAATCCCAAAGGGGTAGATTAAGTGTGCTGGAATACATTGAAAATGAGGAAATCTGGGAAAAATCAATTGTATCTCAGAGAAATATGGGTGAAATAACATGATTATATTTCTGTATACTCTTGGCTAAGTGTAAAAAGAAAAAAAGGAGGAAGACTATGCAATTGGGTGGTGTTTTGGACAGTAATGGATTTGAAGTCAAGAAGACATGAGTTCAAACCCAGCCTCAAAAACTTATTAGTTGGGGCAGCTAGGTGGCACAGTGGTTAGATCACCAGTCATGAAGTCAGGAGAACCTGAGTTCAAATCTGATCCCAGGCACTTCCTAACTGTATGACCCCAGGCAAGTCACTTAACCCCAATTGCCTCAGCAAAAAACAAAAAACAAAAACAAACAAAAAAACCTTATTAGTTATATGGCTTTGTGTAAATCACTTAATCTTAATTTTCCTACTTGTAAAATGGAGATTATAGTAATAATGCATACTTCTTAATGTTGTTATGAGGATCAAGTGATATAAAACTTATAAAATGTTCCTATATTTTGTCCTTCAAAGGAATACCCTAGTTTGTCAATGTCCTTCCCAAAATGGTGTACCTAGTACTGACCACAATACTCAATGTATTCTGATTAGGGAGAAGAATAGTGGTACTTCCATTTTCTTTATCATGGAGCAGATGACTCTTAGAATACCATAAAATAGGAGTAGATTTGTGGTTGGGGATAGCCCATTATTTGTTGATAGCCTCGACTAAAAAAATTCATTAAATTAAAACTTGTGGTAAAATCATCACAATTAACCAACAAGCATTATATTAAGTGCCTTGCTCCTGGAGATACAAAGAGAAGAAATAATCCTTAAATGTTAGGAGATTACAGTCTACACTAGACTATCCTCTTCTAATGAAGGCCGAGAGATTGTTATTATATGATGAAAAAATATCCAACTGAAAAATAGTTGCTCTGACACTTTGGTCCATTTCAATGGTTAATGAAAGATTGCCATAGTTAAAATTAGATATTGTCAAGTGTCTGCCCACTTACAATGAAGTAACCAAAACATAATCAATTAACTGACCACATTTAAACATGATTACAAAATAGGTGAGCCAAAATGGTGGAGTTAAGTTAGGTACTTGCCCAACCTTCCCTCAAGCCATTCCAAATTCCTGTAAATAATGACTTTGAGCATGATTATAGTAACTAGTGACTAAATTTTCTTCTCTAGCTCATCTCAAAATGGGGAGACAGGAAATAATTTTCCTGGCTATCTTTTTTTACAACATGAAGGGTTAGAAAAATAGCTATACAAAATATACTACAGGGCTAAGGGTACAATGTTTGTCTAATCTTTTGAGATGCATAGCAGATATTGAAAAATATCAGCAGAGTCAGGTGATGTTTACACACACCAAACAGTCTGAAAAGAAAACAACAGACAGAGTTAAATTCAACCAAAGAATTTTCCCCTTGGTTGGAAGTGATTTTTGCCCCTGAACTAATATGACTGTTTATATCTCTTGAATTGAACCTCTCATTCTGCCTTAAATTAATATTATTCATATATTCCTGAACCTATTTATTTTCTGAGAGCAGGTGCTAACTAAATCTAACTCAATATTATAGGATCCATAGCAGTTGCCACAGTGCCTTTTATCTCACATAGTGAGAGGTTTAAATGAGATAATGTGTTTAAATCACCTTGAAAAATTTAAAGTTCTCTAAAAATTTTATTTATTATTATCATACATGTGAATGTATGAAAATGAACTATTTAGGAAATGATTACTATTTAGTCATTTCTAAAAAATTTTTTGTTTAAAATTAACCATGCTTGTGTCTCTACTGGGCCTGTATCCCAAAGAGATCTTAAAAGAAGAGAAAAAGACCCACATGTGTAAAAATGTTGTAACAGCTCTTTTTGTAGTGCCAAAGAACTTGAAACTGAGTGGATATCTATCATTTGGGGAATGGCTGAATGAGTTATGGTATATGAATGTTATGGAATATTCCTGTTCTATAAGAAACAATCAGCAGGATGATTTCAGGAAGACCTAAAGAGACTTACATGAAATGGTGCTAAGTGAAGTAAGTAGAAGCAAGAGAACATTGTACATGGCAATAAGATTTTGTGATGATCAATTGTGATGGACTTGACTCTTCAAAAATGAAATGATTGAAGCCAGTTCTAATGAACTTGTGATGGAGAGAGTCATTTGCATCCAGAAAGAATACTGTGGGAACTAAGTGTGGAGAACAACATAATATTTTCACCTTTTTGTTGTTGTTTGATTGCCTTTTGTTTTCTTTCTCATTTTTTTTCCTTTTTGATCTGACTTTTCTTGTATAGCATGATAATTGTGGAAATATATATAGAAGAATTGCACACATTTAACATATATTGGATATATATATATATGTTGTCTAAGAAAAGAGGTAGGGGGCAGAGAGGGAGAAAAAATTTGGAACAGAAGGTTTTATAAGGGTGAATGTCAAAAACTATCCATATGTGTGTTTTGAAAATAAATAGCTTAAAAAAAGAAAATAGAGCTTTGTTGGTCAGAAACAAAATTAAGAATCTATGATGTGTGTTAATTGACATAAAAGATGTATATTTTACATGTATTTTCTAAATTTAGGGACTACTAAGATAATTCATATTGCAATAATCAAAAAATAAATAATATTAACCATGATTTCCTTTCAATCCCTCTTTTTTTATTTTCCCCCATTTTAACTTTCCATTAAGAACCAATTATTTTCTTTTACTTCCACAACCATAATATAGAAAAAAAGTAGACAAACTAAGCCTTTTTAAGAAATATGCATCATCAAGCACAATAAATTTCCACCCTATTATCTATATCCAAAAATGTATGTCTTTTGATGTACTTTAATTTTATCACCTCTCCTTTGGGAGGTAAATAGTATATAATCATTAGTCCACTAGAATCCTAGTTGGTCATTGCACTGATCATACTTCTTAAATCTTTCAAAGTTGATTACCATTATGTATGTGTGTGTGTGTGTGTGTGTGTGTGTGTGTGTGTGTATATATATATATATATATATATATATATGCACATATATATATATATATTCTCTTGGTCCAGCCTCAGTTAATCTTTTTCCTTACCCAGCCTTTACTTTATGTAGTCAAAAATATTCCTTCTTAAGATGTTGGCTTAGGTCACCAATTTTTCCCCTGGCAAATGACCAATTTAAGTTTCATTTTAATGAAATTGGAATGATGCTTATTTCAGTTTCTCAATTGTGCTTAGCAAGGGCTTGGCTCTGATCATCTCTCATTACCCATGGCCTGACTCTCATTTACCTGTGCTTTCCTCTTTTATTCAGGCTGATGGATTCTTTCCATCTAGAACAATCAGGCCAACCATCTTTTTTCCATATGGGCCCAGCCCTACTCTGTTTCCTAGGCTGCTTTCATACAGAAAAAGAAGCTCTTGCCTAATGGGGATGATTTCAGGAGCATTGGGAACATACACTGACTATTTTGCAGATGCCTGAAATCCCTTAGAAGAGGACAAAACCTTTTTTTTATTCCACTGTTAGAAATCAGGATTAAAATAGAAACACTTCCAAAACAGAGATCACTTCAAACAACATAGCTTTAAGGTTTACAAAGCACTATATAATATATGTATGTGCGTATATATATATATATATGTATATATATGTATATTATATATAATTTTATTTACAACTCTCAACAACCTTATAGATATTATTATTCTTTTTATTTTGCAGATGAGGAAGCTGAAGTTGAGAGGCTAAGTGATTTCCCTATGTTCACACAGATAGAAAATATGGGAGTCACACTTAGATATCCCTAATGTCCAGTTCAGCATGCTAGTGACTATGCCCCCCCTGAGAGCTTAATTCACATGGAAACATTGTTCTTTCCTAATAGCAATTAAGGTCTTAGGATCAGAGGTCTAGAATTAGAAGGAATTTAGGACTAATAAAAATAATGAACTTAGAAGTGGAAATGACCTTGAAGACTATCTAGCCCAATCTCCTTATTTTAAAAATGAGCAAATTGTTCAAAGTCATGTTGGTAGCAAATGACAAATGAATTTTCAGGCAATCAGTAATGTAGGTTGGACACAGGTGAATGTTTAAGGACTGATATATAAATATAGAAATCTTCTGTATAAAGGTGTTAATTGTGCTCATGGAAGACTAGACTATTCTAATACTACTTTGGCCCTGGTCATCCTTCCATATCCACATTCACATGATGTAACATAGAAAGAGAGAAGAGTCTTAACTCTGAACTCAGATTCTGTCTCTGAAGCTTACTCCTATGGGCACTTAATTTCTCTGTGTCTCAGTTTCCTTGTCTGTACAATGGAAGTTTAGACTAAATGACCTGTACTTCATCAAGGCAGACCAGTAAGCAGAATAGGATCAGATCTATATAGAGAAGAGAAGGTTGATATTCTTGTTTCAGATCTTTTTTTCTATGATCTCTAAACTTAATGATCACATCATCTCTACTCCCAAAGGTGGCATACAGACCACCACCAAAAGCACCTTAGTGGTTCATAATGACAGTATATGTCTTGAGATACATTTTGTCAATCTTGAACGTTGAAATAATGTATCACACCTGCCTTTACAAGTGATCAGTGTTTTTCATTCTTGTATTTGGAGGCAATTGATCAAATCTGTGGTGATTTCAATCATGTCATCCTGTTTGGAGTTTTTCCATTTTAAAAGGTTTAATGACACCAGTTACATTCTTCCTTGTAATATCTGGATCTCTTGGACTCACTTTCCCCAAATGTATCCCCTTCAAAGATGATTTCATACATCACCAAGAAATCAATCCTTTGACTATTTGTTATTTGTTTTATATTGGTTGTTATTCCCAGGGCGTCAGAGTGCTACTGCTTTGTACTTCAGCTTTTTGGGTTTTTTTGTTTTTTATAACCTTACTTCCAGGGCTATTGTCAAGAAGACTCATCAAATAGATTGTGTAATATTTTTAAACAATATCCAATACTGTGTATATATTCAGAGAGACAGAGAGATGCAGACAGACATAGAGACAGAGACAGAAAGACAAACACAAAGACAGAGGAGAGACAGAAACAGGCACAGACAGAGACAGACACAGAAAGACAGAAAGGCACAGAAAAAAAGAACACCACTAATTTTATATTGTATAAACACTTCATTTTTCCAAAAGAGACTTTTTAGATAATATCAACTAAATGGAACAAAATGGAGAGCCTTATTAAAACCACTCTTGAGAAATCAAAATAAAAGCAACAAAGTCTTTCTGAAAAGTCCATGTACTTATCTGAAAGTATATAGGCTGTGGAAAGAGTAGGAGATCTAGACTTGAAATCCGGAACTTGTTATTTGACCATAGAAAGTCACTGCTCTTTCAACTTTCTCATTTGCAAAATGAGAATATTGATACTTGCATTAACTAGCTCATAAGGTTGTGATGAAGAAAATGCTTTGTAAACTTGATAATATTATGGAAATTTGAGTTGTTACTCTTCCCTGAGAGACTATTTCCTTGCATTTTAGGCATATTCTAATTGCTTGGTCATCTGTTTTTCAAGCTGATGTTCTAATTGGTGATTGCAAATTAGTAACAATATATAAGAAGCTATCTGAAAGCATGAAGGAAATTACTAGAAATAGGAAAGGGGACAGTTTAGACAAGGAACAACCTAAAAGCAAAGGAGGGAATAGAAAACATTTAAAAAACAGGCACAAGAACTTTATATGGAAAGCCGACTGAGACCACTTATTTACTATAAGAACAAATGACCTTATAAACTTCAACAACTCCCTGAGGCTGTATTCTATTAAGGGATGGAACCATATTTGACTTCCATGACAGTGACCCTGAGACATAAATAAAAGGTTAAATTACATTTAGTGTATTCTGTTTAAAGCTACAGGGAAATATTTAATATACATAAGGAAGATTTTCTTCTTAAAAGGAAAAAAATACAATCCAATCCTGCTTGCTTAAGGAGATAAAACCCTCAGCTGAGCTATAATTAGCTCTTCTGGTGCTTTAGATAAGAATGGTAGGTGGGGGTGAGTAGGAAATGGTGTATCTTGGACAAGGGGGTGATGAGGAGACCTAAACAAGAGATTTTAGACATAAGAATTGCAAGGACAACTTGCAGTTGGAAGAAGACAGAGATCTAGAAGACCCTTGGACACTTCAATGCTACTACTGAGGGAATTGATGCTGGGGAAAAGAACAGAGTAATCTGAGTTAGAGAGGAAATTCCCTGGAATATTGCAATGGTAGGATAGGGAACCACTATCTAGTATCTTCCTATTTTAACTGATTGTTAACTGAGTGAAGAGAAAGAGTTGTATCTAAGAGACATATAGATAAAAGTAATAAGATTTATTGACTGATTATATATTTAGAGTGAGCATGAGAAATTAAGGATTTGGAACCTTGGTGATGGGGTGGATAATGGTGTCCCATCCTAGAAAGAGAATCTGGAATACACATGGATATTGGGAAAGAGAAAATTATCTTTTTAAGATGAAAAAAAAAAAAGGATAACTTTTCCTCCCACATTTGGGGAACTAAAATCTACTCACCTAACCTATACATGTAACTAAACAGCACCTTCCCCAATTACAAAATGAACAGAAGATTAATGATTAGAAAGCATGTTTGTTTAGTGCAGGTATTGCCCAGAAGGCACCAACTTCATGCAACCAAATGGCAGGGCAGGAGGGTGGGAAGAACTGACAAGGTGGCTGGCTCTGCTTTGAAAGCTTCTCACTTTACTGGTAGAATTATCCCAGGCCATTGAATCATTGTAGAGTACCTTCTTGCTCTGAAGCCAAACTGTATCTCCTTTATTTATGTTAATTTTTAATAAGAACTCTACTTTTGAATTTCTTTTCAGTATTTAAAAATTCCCTCTCCAAACAAAACAAAATAAAAAACCCAATCCATTTAACACACACACACACACACACACACACACACACACACACACACACACACACTTTCCAGCCACTGCAGAACCAAGGGCCTCCTGACTTCTCAGGAATTTTTCTTGCAAACAGCTAATTGAAACATTCCTTCAATTTGTGCTTCTCGGTTTTGACAGTAGTTCTGCCCCTTGTCATAAAATCAATGGTCTTTCCCCCCCCTCTTCTCTCCTGTCTCTGCCTCTCTCTGACTGCAGGGCCTTCTTTCCTCCACTCAGAGTCTTCCTCAGATCATCGGGGTTAAGTGATCTTTTCATACTGCTTGGCCAGACTGTCACAAGGCATTGAGTGGCTTTAGAAAATGAGCCCCGTTAAATGGACTTGATGGGGGTTAGCACCACCATTACTGCTCTCACCACTGTGATAAAATGGAGCAATAATGATGGGAGAAGGTACTTATCACTGTCTTTTTGAGATCACTTAAGATAGTTTGGGGCTGAAGCTTTTTGCCAGAGATAAATGGAACATGTACAAGATAAATGTTACCATCACAGAATCTTTTGTGTGTGAGCTTGTGTGGGTCCATGTTGTTTACCTGAAGGCTTCATGCAGCCGTGAGAACAGGTTAGGATAAAGACCTGCCAGAGAGCCTGAAGCTGGTGTGAGATTGCCACCTGTTGTGATGGGAGTGAGGATTGTTGGACGTAAAAGACAAATTTGGAACTTGGCAACAAAATACAAAATAGTTCCATTATCTTTTTTTGTAGGCAGTATGCAATGGATAGTTTACCCAGATTTGATAATCTGAGAGGGTAACAGAATAGCATTAGATGTTTGGGACTTTATGTGGGCTCTCCTGCTAACTGGAATGGCAATCCACATGGGTAATCAGCTTTCCATGGTTCTCAGTTTCTATCATGTCAAATGGGAATAACATTGTGAGGATTATTGTGAGAGTAAATGTTGGGATTATTACCGGATAGGCAATAAGTAGTAGATTTGAGATTTGAAGCCAAATCCATCAGCTTCAGATTATGGACTTGTTCCACCAAATGGGAGAAAATAAGTCATAAGACCAAACTAAAAAGCTTATAATTATTATCAAGGAAGTATCTTACCCTGTCTGGGTCTTAACTCTATAATTATTATTTTTAACCATTTATGCTACTCAAAGAAAATGTGCTAAGTGAGAAGTGTTAATACAAAGGAAGGGAAAACAGCATCCCTGTCCTTGAAAAGTTTGGCATCTAGCAAGGGAGATAATCATAATAGTTAATATTTGTTTGAAAACATTTCATCCCTATTATCTCATTTGATGACTAAAACAACCTGGGAGATGGGTGCTCTTATTGTCCCCATTTTATATATGAAGAAATGGATAGTTAGATGACAGCAAGTGATTCATTCAGATTCACAAAGTGTTTGAATCAAGATTTCAATTCAGGTTTTTCTTAGTTGAAGTCTACTGCTGTATTCCCAATCCATCTTGCAGACCTATACATTGATAAATATAATACCAATTAGGATATAATACCCATATTCCATGCAATGGGATTAAATGAAGGTGAAATCATGAGGATCTGGAGAATGATGGAATACTTAATGGAAAAGGTAACATTTAGTCAAGGCCTTAATGGATGGAGTAAGAAGCCAAACAAAAAGGAATATCAAATTCCAAGCATAAGTATGGCATGAATAAAAATATGGAGTTGGGAAAGTACAGGAAATCTTTGATAGATAATGAGTAGTTCATTCTGGCTGAAATACAGATAGAGATAAGGTATAGTGTGACATAAGACAGAAAGTACAGATTCGAGATGAAATGTATAGGGACTTACATGCCTGTAATTCAAAATTTTGACTAACAGTGAAAAGACTTTGACTATTATTTATCAATGATGTGATAATCACAGATTGGTATATTAAGAAAATTAATATGTAGCAGTATTTAAAATGAATTAGATAGAAGAGGAAGTGGAGACAGGAAGACTTATTAGAAAGATATTGAAAGAATCATGATAAAATACTAAAAGCTTTTCAGGACTTTATAGGGCTTACCACCAATTAGGAAAAAGGTGGTATGGAAATTGTAAGGATATCAATTCAAGAGATGTTGTACATCTCTAATTAACTGATCTTGGTGAAGTTTTTATTTGTGGCATCATTGACAGAGATAGGAAAGTCATAAAAAAATAGAGGTTTAGGGAAGAAAATAATGAGTTCAATTTTAGATATGTTGAATTTCAGATGTCAGTGAACCATTCAAATGAAGATGTTTAGTAAGCAGCTGGCAATGCAAGTCTAAAGTTTAAGAAAGAAATTGGGATTGTAGATGGAATCTGAGAGTGACCAGATGAATAAACAGTGTGTAGATGGGAGTGTAGATGGGATTAGAGGCAGAAATTAAAATTAAATGAGGACATAGAGTTCAATGGAGGAAGAAAACACATAAAAAAAGACCTGAAAAGGGGGATGGAGCTATGGAGGATGAGCCAACAATATAGCTTGGAAATGAATGGAGAATCTTTGGCCTGAACTTCCTCCTTTCATTGCAAGTTCTTGGGGGAACCATCCTATTAGAAGATAATGACTCAGTGGTGGAGGAAACTTCCAACATAAGAAGTAGTCTAGGAGTGGAGTGGGATTCTAGAGAGAAGTTTTTATGGAATGATAGACAAAGTCCTATGAAAAAGAATCAAGAGAGAGATGAAGAAGACAGTCATCATTCTACTTAAGTCTTCTCCTCTCTAGGTCAGACATCCCCAATTCCTGAAACTGATGTTCATGTAGCTCACATTTGAGGCACTCATACATCCTAGATAATCTCCACTCTACTCAGATCTCCAGATTAAAATGTGCCATAAAAATTGACATGATACTCTAAATAGAGTACAAAGAAGAGGGCCTGACTTTCTTAGTCCTTGATTTCCTAATTACTATATCATACTTGATACTTATTTGCATCATAGCCAAACCACCAGATCTTTTCTGATGAACTATTGTCTTTCAGCACTTTGCTTTTCCTTCATTTCAGCACTTAATTTTCTGGACGAATTTAAATTTATCATACTATATTAGGTTCATGATTCTAGTTGAATCCCCTTGAATTCTGTCTTTAGCATAGAATGTTAGCAATGTCTCCCAATTTTCTGTCATCTAAAAATTTGGTGAGAGAGAGCAAGACATTGATTTGACTTACCTCATCCCCATTCTCTGACCAATCCGTCTTCACTTAGTCTGTCTTCCTAAACTTAGGAGGCCTCAACACTTTCTGAGATGAATGGGAATCAAAGACATTTATTTCTGAGAAAAAGAGATACTTAGTTTGTCTGGGTTGTTTGTGTCTTGATCTTTCAGATGATTGTTTCTAAAACATATTCCAGGGGCAGAGATTCTGGGCTGAAGTCGTTAAAGATCCTTTTTTTATCCAGCTCTCAAAAACCTCTTCCATGGAATATATACTATTTTGTGAGAATCTTGCAAGTTGTTTCCCTTGTATTCATCGAAGGTCTTGATGAATTTGGTTCCCTTTAAAATTCTATTCAAATACTTCAGACCTTAGGTAGAAAAAAATACCCTGCTAAAGATTTCTCCTAAGAGTTGCAGGTTGTCCTGATAGCTTCTTCTTTCATCCTCAATGATAACATCTCTTGGGATGAACCCAAAATAGGAGTTCCATCCATAGCTAATAGTAAATTATTCCCACCATTAGCAATAAGAGATAATTCTCTTCTCCACAATCACTTTTGACATTTAATTATACATGTTCTTGGATGGCATTTTAAGCTGTTGTCCTATCTTATTAATTAACTTTTCATGTACACAAATAGATTACAAGCTCCTTTAGCTCAATGCTCATATTTCATATTTTTGTTATTTCTCATAACATCCATAACAAAGCTATATGCAGAAAGGAGAAAACAGGAGAGGAGTGGACAAGAAAAAAGAATGAAGAAAAGAGAGTGGATAGGAGAAGAGAAGGAGAAAGAAAATACAACAATCATTTGTTAAGCATCTATAGTGTGTCAAGCACTGTGATAAATGCTGTTGATTCAACTGGTAAAAAAGAAAGATAGTTTCTGCTGCTCTCCAGGAGTTTATAATCAAAATAGAGAAACAACATACAAAAAGAGTCAAGAAAAGCAGAGAAAGAGAATATCAGAGTCATCTTGCTCTGTGGAGCTGACACAAAGCTGAGCAGGAGGAGCAAAGTAGAATGGGCAAAGATTCTAGCTTCTGTCCCCTGTAAAGGAAGGCATCGGGAGGAGTTTTAGAGAAGAGAGGGGATAGGGGAAGTTGGTGCCAGCCAACTGAGTTAGCAACATAGGGGCAAATTTAGAAATTATGAGCTTATCCTGGAAGGGGCATCATTTCCACAAATTCATTAAAAAAGAGTCTTTTGATCCTTACCTACTAACTGAACCAGAAGCAATGATTTTTGGGTGAAAAGAACATCCTTTGCCAATGTTCTATACCCAAGTGTCTCTCTATTCACTGGAGTTAATGGGGTGGTCACTCTTCAGTAGACTTTCTGCAGTTGGTGTTCTAGCACTGAGACATGAGAACAATGCTAAAAATTTTCTGAATGCTATTAATCCCATGCCCGGTGGCAAAGCTATAATTACCTGACATGCAAACCTAGCAGGACTTATACTGAGACAATGCCATGTAATAACAGAGTATTTATAGGTGGCTGTGGATTATTGTGTAATCACACTGAATAGATTCAAAGGTAATTACATACATCCTCCCCTTGGGGTTTAGAGGGAAAGAATAATCCCATGCTCATAGGCTGACTTCTCAAAAAGTATGCTCTTCTTGCAGGAATTTCCCAGCAGGAGAAGGAAAACAGGAGCTATAATGAGTCTAAGTGGTCAAGCACTTTTCTTAAGAGCAATGTTGTTAACCCCACTGCCCTGGCTAGATTCCAGCTCAGGAAGCAACATTCAGCTGCCTTGTGTCTTCCCTGAAGCCCTTACCCCAGAAATGTTTGTTCCATCCTAGCTAGTGCTCAATAAAGAAAGTAAAGGGCTGATAGAGCATAGTAGGAGAAGCATGGAGTTGCAGGGGAGGGGACTGAATTATACTTCTGGTTTTGTCCATTTGCTAGATGCAAAGGCAGTCCAAGCCCTAACCTATGGCCCTTTGATATCTGACTTGTAATATAGGGTGGGGGAGGTTAGGTGGGGCAGGTGGATTGCAAAATCAAGTAGGTTCTTCTGAATTTCAATATCTTATGTTTCCATCAGGGAGAGGAGGAGGTCAAGATGAACTTCTTTCTGTAATGGGATTTTAATACACTATCCCAAATCAATAGAGAGCTCTGTGCACAGTTTCAGCAGAGCCAGGTTACCAATGATAGTAAGGTAAATGGTTACTTTCTAATAATCATTGATAACCATAGCCTTGATAGACTATGATCACTGATCTCCTGGATCTTGAGGTGTCTGTGAAGGATCCCAGCCCTATCTCTTGGCTTCTTTGTTTTACGCAATTGGTGAGGAACAGGGTTTGAAGAGCAATTCCTATATACAAACCATTTTGAAGAAGTTAATAGTATTCAGATGCTAATTGTAGTTTTGAAGTATCAAGTCAATCAATGAGAGAAAGAAAAATTATTTATTAAGTATTTACTGTATGCCAAGTACTGTTTTTAAGCATTAGACATACAAATACAAAAGCAAGATAAATAATGTTCTCAAAGAATTCCCATTCTAATAAAAAAAAAAAAAAAAGATAATACATGGAAGTTTCCACAGCAAATAAGATTGAAAGGCATAAGAGTAATTGGGGTAAAGTAGCAAAACAGATTGTTGTGTCATTTGTACTGATAAAAACCATACTATTGAAATGTCTGATGATGTAAAAACTTTGGTAGAGGGAACTTTCTCTTTTGGTAGAGAAAGGTCTGTAGGGGGAAAAAAGACAATAATAATTGCTAACATACAGCAGATAAAATGATACAGTGGATAGAGTGCCCAACTTAGTTAAGAGAATATGAACTCAAATCTAGCCTCAGACACTTAAAAGCTGTGTGAACAGGAAAGCCATTTAACCATATTTGCCTCGGTTTTCTCATTTGTAAAAGGAGTCAGAGGAGGAAATTGCAAATTAATCTTTTTATCTTTGTTAAGAAAACCCCAAATGAGGTTGCAATGGAGCTTGACTGAAACAACCAAACAACAAATATAATTCTTACTATGTGTCAAGCACTATGCTATTAATGATTATTAAATCATTTGATCTTCACAAAAACTTTAGGAGACAGGTTATTGCTTCAATTTTGTATTAGAGAACTGAAACAAACAAGTTAAGTGATCTTCACACAATGCTTTGCATCTTAGTTCACAACCTCTGTGTTTTTTATTTGTGTAAGAGATGAGATTAAACGAGTTTTTAGATCTGTTAGGCTTTCCTTTTGGAGAGATAGTAGTGCGACAAGGGAATGATGTTTTGACTCTTCTAAATTCAAAACCCATTTGGTTTTTGTAGAATGCACATGCTTAAGATGCTAACTTCCTATTCTTAAGACAGTTCTCTATATGCTCCAAAGAAAGTGAGTCATACTTTTCAATTCCTGTGAGGGAGGTATCCTCTTAAATGTAATGATTATCTTATTTCTATATCTGAGCCTTCATTCATAAGAGGTTGGATTTGCCAATCAAAAAATCAAGAACTATATGATTCCAGAATGAAAATTCAGAGGTCAACCTGTCTAATGTCTATCTAAAATATAAATCTAATAAAATATAATAAAATTTCCAGTAAGTAATCATCTAGATTACTCAAGGTTTTGTTTGTTTTTTGGTAATTGGGAACTCAATGCTTCTTATTTCAGCCACTCCCATGTTCAGCAGAAACATTTTTTCCTTTTACTGGCTTGAAATCTGCCTTTTTGAATTTTCTTTTCATAGTTTTTTTCTATCTACTCTTTCTTCTTCATATTTCCACGCCATTCTTTTCCCACTCCTACCATCATATCTTCCCTTTTAGGCCTTGGGTAACTAGATACTGATGAGTGAACTTAAACTTTACTTGAGATTGGGGGAAAATGATCTCAATACAATGCTATTTTGTGTCATTTCCTCCATCTCAGTTTTCCCACCTCCCCTTTTTCATTTTGCCTTCCCCCATTAGAATGCAAGGTCTTCCATGACAGTGACAATATTATTTGTATTTATATTCCCAGCACTTAATACAATGCCTGGCACTTAATAAGCACTTAATACATATTTTAATCTCTTTGTTTATGTATCATCTGTGTCTGTTAATTTTCTTTTTTTATCATCTCTATCATTTATCTCATTTCCTCATTTAATATCTATTTATCATCTATCTCTATTTATCTAATATCTAGCTCTACTATCATCTCTCCATCTATCATCAATCTTTATCTCTCTATCATCTATCACTTCTCTATCTCTGTCTCTATCTCTGTCTCTGTTTCTGTCTCTGTCTTTCAACAAATGAAATAAGTTTAATTCATTTGCTACAAACTCTTTGAAGATTTGAATATAGTGACCATATGTCCCTTCCTCTAAGTCTTCTTTTCTCTAAGTGATTCAACGGATCCCCAGTACAGTGGTTAGAACATTCACATTATGTCTCATCTCTAAGATATATAGAGAATTGTCTCATATTTATAAGAATTCAAGCCATTCTCCAATTGACAAATGGTCAAAGGATATGAACAGACAATTTTCAGATGATGAAATTAAAACTATTTATAATCATATGAAAAGGTGCTCCAAATCACTATTGATCAGAGAAATGCAAATTAAGACAACTCTGAGGTACCACTACACACCTGTCAGATTGGCTAAAATGATAGGAAAGGATAACGACAGGTGTTGGAGGGGATTTGGGAAGACTGAGACACTGGTACATTGTTGGTGGAATTGTGAATGGATCCAACCATTCTGGAGAGCAATTTGGAGCTATGCTCAAAAAGTTATGAAACTATGCATACCCTTTGACCCAGCAGTGTTTCTATTGGGCTTATATCCCAAAGAAATCATAAAAGAAGGAAAGGGGCCCACATGTACAAGAATGTTTGTGGCAGCTCTTTTTGTAGTGGCTAGAAACTGGAAACTGAATGCATGCCCATCAATTGGAGAGTGGCTGAATAAATTATGGTATATGAATGTTATGGAATATTATTGCTCTGTAAGAAATGACCAGCAGGACGATTTCAGAGAGGCTTGGAGAGACTTTCATGAACTGATGCTCAGTGAAGTGAGCAGAACCAGGAGATCATTATTCACGGAAACAACAATGCTATATGTATGAGGATCAGTTCTAATGGACATCACTCTCTTCAACAATGAAATGCTTCAAACCAGTTCCAATTGTTCGGTGAAGAAAGCCATATACACCCAGAGAGAGGGATGTGAAATGTGGACCAAAACATAACATTTTCATGTTCTCTGTTGAGGTTTGCTTGCATTGTATTTCCTTTATCGGATTATTCTTTCTTGTAGATACGATTTCTCCTGCACAAAAAATGATGTGTGGCAATAACTATACATATATTCGATTTCCTAAGTATTCTAACATAATTATCATGTGGTGGATATCCTGCCATCTAGGGGAGGGGTGGGGAGTAAGGGGGAAAAATTTGTAACAGAAAGCTTTGTAAGGGTTAATGTTTAGGAATTACCCATACATATGTTTTGAAAATAATATGTATTAATTTAAAAAAAAAGAACATTCACATTATTCTGTTTACCTTCCTCTTCACATATTCCAGCCGGTCATTTTCAATATCTATTCAAAATAAAGGAATAAACAGATAAACTATCACATAACATAAATACTGGACTTTATGCTCACTAACACACTCATTTCAGAGCAAGGAAGGACACCAGGCTTTAAAAAAAAAAGCAAGAAACCCAAAGGAAATAAATCAGAAGTCATTGGAATTCATCCTTGGAGCAAACCAATGGTATCTTCTCTCCTTTCTCCTAAGAGTACTTTTGGCAACATCAATTATCCAGTGAAAAAGTGACCAGCACACAGTTCTTATATGGTGGAAAACAAGGGAAATGTCAGGGATCAAGGCCCTCCATATGTCTCTATTGACTTCTCTCAAAGAATGAAGTATGGTCACTATTATCTGGTCTCTAAGAAATTTACTTTCAATTCAGTTACAAATTTAACTTATAAAACAACTTGTGAAGGGCAGGGCCCTGACTTTAGTAGACATGTATATGGACAGAGAAGGTGTATTAATGGAAGTGATGGGCTAGTTCACTTACATAAAGAAAGAAGAAGATTCATTCAATTCAATAATTCACAATATATTCATTAACTGAGTACAAAATCCTATTTTGGGAGGTAGGGATATGAATTTCCCTACCCTAAAGGGATTTACTTTCAACCCAATTAATGAAGTTAAACACTCAAATAGATAAATAGGTAGATGATTGATAGAGAAATCTCTAATATTGTTTAAGTGAGGCAAATATTGTTGCCCTTTCTATTTCCATGAAGAAATAAACATTTATTGAGTGTTTGCGGTGTGCCAAACACTATGCTAAGAGCTGAGGTTTCAAATTCAAGCAAAAAGAAAGTCAGTCCCTGTCCTCAAGGAACTTAATGTTCTAATGAGGGGAACAACACACAAAAAGGAGCTGAAAAAGGGAACTGAGAGACAAGAGGGGGTGAAGTTGGAATAAAGGTACTCAGGGCAAAGTTGTAGTTTTGAAGTACAGAAACTGTGAAGCAGAGACTGGAAGGGAGTGGAGGATGGTCAGTCTGGACCCCTTCACAGAATGGAAACCCCAGGAGGAATTCAACAAAAAGAAAGGGTTGTCCTGGTGGAAGAATTTCAGGATAAGGAAGCCTCAGGTTCTAAGTAAAAAAGTTACAGGATCTCTGTCCTTAAATAAAATGGCAAGGAATTACATGCTTCCTTGTTCATTCATTATTTTCATATGGTATTTTATTCTTGATAAAGCTCTTCCATGTGTATTGCCTTATAGGATCCTTAGAATGGCTCTGAGCACCAGGTTAAGGAGGCAGAGAAAAAGAAAATTCTTTTCATTTTACAGGTTAAGACATTCAACCCAAGGATTTGAAGCATATAATTTTCAATAAGAAAATGCTGAGAATGAAATGATGAATGAATGATTATAGAGAAGAGAGTCTGAAAACAAAAACAACAATAGCAATAGATATCTTAATCTTAAGGCAGGAAAAGAAAGAATTTCTCTGAATCCATAGAACTATCAATTATTGGATAAGAGAAGCCACATGTTGTTATGTCTCCCTGTCAGTGTCAGAATTCTGATGACTCAAGACTTTGCTATTGCTGACTCTAATTATGTGTTGAGAGGGTCCTATTCTAAGGGGTATAACTTTTCCTTTCCCTCAACTGGACCCCCTCCCGTTTTTCACCTCCTTTCAGTTCCTTCTCACAGCACACACATCTACCTTCCTTCATGTGATGCTGCTACTGGTAATATTGACAGACTAAAGGATTGTTCATTCCCTACAGCCCCACAAGGTAAATTAAAAAAAGGAAAAGTCAAAGCTATTTCTGGACCTGCTCGCACTTGGGGAGTCCCAACTCAATACATCTTGGTTACTTGGAAAAGATGCTTATTAATAAGCTAGGAAGACACAGTTAGTTCACCAGACTTCAGGGTCACCCATTTAGGGGATAATTTACTTTCCTCTGCATTGGGTTCTGATAAGTCTGCAAACATAAGGAATTTGGCACCAAGGTAAGTGTTACTAGGTTTCTGGATAAAGAAAATGAATCGGGAAAGTAGGAAACAATTTCTAAAACTTTCTGCCCTCCAATAGCAATACTCTGTTATCAACTAATCATTTGGTGTGGAAAGGGCAACTGAAATGATCCAGGGGATGGAAGAATTTCCATATCAGAACTGACTAAACAACAACAGGGGAAAATTGGAATCCCTTGGCTTGGAGAGATGAGGGCTTCTAGAAAGAGGCTATGATTAACATTTGTAGAATCACAAGCATGTAAATTTCTTTATCAAATCCCCGGACAGTCAAAGTGGGAGGCCCTCTTTGAAGTATGAAAGAGGCCATTTTACAACAAAGAAAAGGCAGTCCTAGATGTGTAATGGGCAGGGAATTTGCATTTTACAGAGATAGGAGGGAGAGAAAATCCCAACTAGCAGAGAGATAACCCACTGGAAGAAGGTTTCACTTTAATGACCCATGATAAAATTCAAATAATTTGATTGATTTTGCTAGAATGTGAAACATTACTTTGAGGCCTCAGGATACATTTTATGTTTGATATTTGGGACAATTTACCATCTTGAAACAAAATCTGGATGGAGGGTATCATCATTTTTGGTAACATTGAATAAGTAAGCAGTTTACCAAACTCTTAATTGGATCATCATGTTTCACTAAAAAAAGATCATAGTATTTAGAGGGTAAATTTCAAATCTAGGAGTTTAAGCTCATAGAGAGCAGTGGAACTACCATCTTTTCTACCATCTTATCTTTTGATGTGATTGGCCCAATCCAGAATAACATTTTTCATAGTTTCAATATTCCCAAGTAATAAATGAATGAATAAAAAATTTACTAAGTACTTACTATGTGCTAAGCAGGGGGATTCAAGTAGAAAAGAAAGATAGCCCTTGCTCTCAAGGAGCTCATATAGAAAGCTTTATCTCCAAGTCCAATGGAAAGTCCCCATCATCATTAGGCATAACAGCCAAACAAATGGGCTTGCATTTTCTTTAACTTCATGTCTTACTGAAAAAAAAAATCATACCAATTTCTGATATTCAAACATATGACAATGCTAAGGACATTGGTGATAAGAATTTATTCTTTTCTGTCTGATTCTTCAGTAGCTATGACTGTAGCACCTGCAAGAGCAGTAACCAAGCTAAATCTCCACAGGAATGGCTTCCTAGGATTTTTTTGAAGGCACTCTGGTGGAATTATTACCATTCCCAAGGCTTTTGGGTTCAGGATTCCAGTTTGTTTCCCTCAAGGTCAAATATGAAATGGCGATTAAGGTAATGATAGTCTGATTTCTCTGGAATAGGTTGTATTCTTTCCCTCAGGTGCATTGCTGATTCAGTTAGGTTGGCTTGTGGGTGGCAGGCAGTTAGTATGTGAGGAGATAACTGACCTCTTCTCCATAGGAACTGCCCTATATGATGGTTATAATGGTTGACTGGATTGGTTGTCTGGGAGGTACTAATACTCCCAGGCCTCCTGTAACTACCCAACTGTTGGAAGATGTTGGTCAACATATATTGCTAGTGATAATGAAAAAGAGTAAGACTCCTTTTCCATGATGATTTCCCCCCTAAAAACCTGTGAGATTTATAGATTTTACAAAGAATTGTCCTAGTGAGAAAGTCAGTGGCACAGGTAACATAAAATTCTGATTTTAAAATCAGAAAAAGCATGAGTTCAAATTCAGCCTCAGACACTTAACACACATATGATATTGGACAAGTCACTTAAATCTATGTTTGCCTTTTCTCAACTGTAAAATGAGAATAATAACATTTTCCTCATGAGGTTGTGAGGATCAAATGATATAATAATTGCAAAGCTCTTAGACAGTGTCTGGTACATAATAGTCTGTAAATAAATTCTTATTCCTCTTTTTTCTCCATATTAAATATCTGGAATAGATGTCACAAAGATCTGGTTACTGAAATATTAAGTCTCTTCCAATACTAAAGTTTAATGATTCCTTTTGTTTAAATGCAAGAAGTTCAATTTAATAGGAATAAAATATGTAATGTCATTCACTTAGGTCCTCAAATCAATTGCAAAAGTAAGAGATGAAAGAGATCTGAATTAATAATAGTTTGTGAGGAAAAGACCTTGAAGTTTTTTAAATTCAATTATTCTTAAATTATATGCTTTCATACTTTCTGAAGCTACATCTTAGCATTTTCAGCCTTTTATTATGGAATCAAAGGACAACTCTGTTGTCTTATATTAGTTTGGTAGTTTCTGAGCCTGAGATTCATGATTTGATTTTACTCAACATAGGGCAAGAGTGTGACATATTTGCTTTAAAAAAAAGAAAGCTAATGAAATTTCACTTACTTTATTACTTCAATGTAGCTGTGGTAATTTAGGCTTGCTGTAAGCAAAACTATACTAAAAATTAGATTTATACAAAAGTGTAATGGACTGTTTTGGGAAGTAGGGTCATCTCCTTCACTAGATATTCTTAAAATGAGACTGAATGACCATCCTTGCTGTATATGAGTATTCTTGCTGTGGTATGAGTTAAAATGGTGGACATTAAGGTCCCTTTCAACTCTAAAATTTTGTGCCTGATTTTGACTTCACTAATATGGATATTCTTTGGTGGAAATCACAACCCTTTTCTTATTATATGACTCATATCTGTGCCTTACCAGAACTCCTAGAGAATTAGTCAAATGTGTCAAGACATTTCCACTAGATCTCTTGACAATACCAAGGTACCAAGGCAGCTCATGAACTTTCCCTCAGTCATGCCTAATTCTTACTAAATGATTGACTCACCTTTCATTCTATCTATACATCACTTTGCTAGTTTCTTTTATATTCCTTATAGTTTTTGCCTTCAGGCAGAGATTATTTGCTAAAAAAAAATCAAACAGAGGTTTCCAGTAGGTGGTAAAGGTCTAAAGATGTCCCTATTTTCTTTTTTTTTAAATTTAAATTTAAATTTTTTTTAATTTTATTTTTTTAATTTTATTTGCATAACATATGTGTGGGTAATTCTTCAACAATAACCCTTACATAGCTTTCCGTTACAAATTTTCCCCCAACTCCCCACCCCTCCCCTAGATGGCAGGATATCCACTACATGTTAATTTATGTTAAAATATTGGTAAATCGAATATATGTATACATATTTCCAAACTTGTCATTGTTGTACAAGAAAAATCTTGTTTACACAAACGATATATCAGATAAAGGAAACACAATGTAAGCAAACATCAATCAAGGAGTATGAGAATGATATGTTGTGGTCCACATTTCACATCCCTCTCTCTGGGTGTATATGGCTTTCTTCAGTGAACAATTGGAGGTGGTTTGAAACATTTCATTGTTGAAGAGAGCCATGTCCATCAGAATTAATCGTTATATAGTACTGTTGTTGCCGTGTATAATGATCTCCTGGTTCTGCTGATTTCACTCAGGATCAGTTCATGTAAGTCTCTCCAGGTCTCTCTGAAATCGTCTTGCTGGTCATTTCTTACAGAACAATAATATTCCATAATATTCATATACCATAATTTATTCAGCCATTCTCCAATTGAAGGGCATCTATTCAATTTCCAGTTTCTAGCCACTACAAAAAGGGCTGCCACAAACATTCTTGCACATGTGGGGCCTTTTCCTTTCTTTATGATTTCTTTGGGATATAAGCCCAATAGAAATGCTGCTGGGTCAAAGGGTATGCACAGTTTGATAACTTTTTGAGCATAGCTCCAAATTGTTCTCCAGAATGGCTGTATCCGTTCACAGCTCCACCAACAACGCATCAGTGTCCCAGCCCTCCCACAACCCCTCCAACATTCATCATTAACTTTTCCTGTCATTTTAGCCAATCTGACAGGTGTGAAGTGGTACCTCAGGATTGTCTTGATTTGCATTTCTCTGATCAACAGTGATTTGGAGCACCTTTTCATATGACTATAAATAGTTTTAATTTCATCCTCTGAAAATTGTCTGTTCAAATCCTTTGACCATTTATTGATTGGAGAATGGCTTGAATTTTTATAAATATGAGACAATTCTCTATATATTTTAGAGATGAGACCTTTATCAGAACCCTTGAATGTAAAGATGATTTTCCCAGTTTATTACTTCCCTCCTAATCTTGTCTGCATTGATTTTGTTTGTACAAAAACTTTTTAACTTGATATAGTCAAAGTTATCTATCTGGTTTTCAATTAAGAGTTCCAGTTCTTCTTTGGACATAAATTTATTCCATCTCCAAAGGTCTGAGAGGTAAACTATATTACATTCCTCTAATTTACTTATAGTATCACTCTTTATATCCAGATCATGAACCCATTTAGATCTTATCTTGGTATGTGGTGTTAGATGTGGGTCAAGCCCTAATTTCTTCCACACTACTTTCCAGTTTTCCCAGCAGTTTTTGTCAAATAGTGAATACTTATCCCAAAAGCTGGGGTCTTTGGGTTTATCAAAAACCAAATTGCTATAGTTATTGCCTAGTTTGTCTTGTGATTCTATCCTATTCCACTGATCGACTATTCTATTTCTTAGCCAGTACCATATGGTTTTGATGACCGCTGCTTTATAATATACTTTTAGATCTGGTACAGCAAGTCCTCCATCATCAGCCTTTTTTTTCATTAATCCCCTTGAAATTCTTGACCTTTTGTTTTTCCAAATGAACTTTGCTACTATTTTTTCTAGATCTGTAAGATAATTTCTTGGGAGTTTGATTGGTATGGCACTAAATAAGTAAATTAGTTTGGGTAGTACTGTCATTTTTATTATATTTGCTCGGCCTACCCATGAGCATTTTAAGTTTTTCCAATTGACTAGGTCTGATTTGATTTGTGTGGAAAGTGTTTTGTAGTTTAGTTCATATAGTTCCTGACTATCTCTTGGCAGATAAATTCCCAAATATTTTATACTATCAACAGTTATTTTGAATGGAATTTCTTTTTGTATCTCTTGCTGCTGAACTTTATTGGTAATATATAAAAATGCTGATGATTTATGTGGATTTATTTTGTATCCTGCAACTTTGCTAAAGTTGTGAATTGTTTCTAGTAGTTTTTTAGTTGAGTCTTTAGGGTTCTCTACGAATATCATCATGTCATCTGCAAAGAGTGATAATTTGGTGTCTTCATTACCTACTCTAATTCCTTTAATCTCTTTTTCTTCTCTTACTGCCAAAGCTAACATTTCTAAGACAATATTAAATAATAATGGTGACAGTGGGCAGCCTTGTTTCACTCCTGATCTTATTGGGAATGGTTCTAGTTTGACTCCATTACATATGATACTTGCTGAAGGTTTTAAGTAGATACTACTAATCATTTTAAGGAAAAGCCCATTTATTCCTATACTCTCCAGTGTTTTTAATAGGAATGGGTGTTGGATTTTATCAAAGGCTTTTTCTGCATCTATGGAGATAATCATATGGTTTTTATTAATTTGGTTATTGATATAATTGATTATGCTAATTGTTTTCCTAATATTGAACCAGCCCTGCATTCCTGGTATAAATCCTACTTGGTCATGATGTATTATCCTGGGGATGACTTTCTGTAATTTTGTTGCTAAAATCTTATTTAAAATTTTTGCATCAATATTCATTAGGGAAATGGGTCTATAGTTTTCTTTCTCAGTTTTCTCCCTACCTGGTTTAGCTATCAGCACCATATCTGTGTCATAGAAGGAATTTGGTAGTACACCTTCTTTCCCAATTTTTTCAAATAGTTTATATAGTATTGGGATTAATTGTTCTTTGAATGTTTGGTAAAATTCACATGTAAATCCATCTGGCCCTGGAGATTTTTTCTTAGGGAGTTGATTAATAGCTTGTTCTACTTCTTTTTCCAAAATAGGGCTATTTAAATAATTTATTTCCTCTTCTGTTAATCTGGGCAATCTATATTTTTGTAGATATTCCTCCATTTCATTTACATTATCAAATTTATTGGCATAAAGTTGGGCAAAGAAACTGCTAATTATTACTCTAATTTCCTCTTCATTGGAGGAAAGTTCTCCCTTATCATTTTTGAGACTAATAATTTGATTTTCCTCTTTCCTTTTTCCAATCAAATTAACTAAAGGTTTATCTATTTTGTTGGTTTTTTCATAAAACCAGCTCTTACTTTTATTTATTAATTCAATAGTTTTCTTATTTTCAATTTTATTGATCTCCCCTTTAATTTTCAGAATTTCCAATTTGGTATTTAACTGAGGGTTTTTAATTTGGTCTTTTTATAGCTTTTTTAATTGTAAGCCCAGTTCATTAATCTTCTCCTTCTCTGTTTTACGCAAGTAAGCATCTAGAGATATAAAATTACCCCTTATAACTGCTTTAGCCGAGTCCCACAAATTTTGGTATGTTGTCTCATTGTTGTCATTCTCCTGGATGAAATTTTCGATTGTGTCTATAATTTGCTCTTTCACCCATTCGTTCTTCAGGATTAGATTATTTAGTTTCCAAATACCTTGTGGTCTATTTTCTCCTGGCCTTATATTACATGTGAGTTTTATTGCATCATGATCTGAGAAGGATGCATTTACTATTTCTGCTTTTCTGCATTTGATTTTGAGGTTTTTATGCCCTAACACATGATCAATTTTTGTATAAGTTCCATGAACCCCTGAGAAAAAAGTATACTCCCTTCTATCACCATTCAATTTCCTCCAGAGATCTATCATACCTAACTTTTCTAGCCTTTTGTTAACCTCCCTAACTTCTTTCTTATTTATTTTGGAATTTGATTTATCTAATTCTGAGAGAGCAAGGTTGAGATCTCCCACTAGTATAGTATTACTGTCTATTTCTCCTTGCATCTCTCTTAACTTCTCCTCTAGGAATTTGGATGCTATACCACTTGGTGCATATATGTTAAGTGTTGATACTGCTTCATTGTCTATGGAACCCTTTAGTAAAATGTAGTTTCCTTCCTTATCTCTTTTAATTAGATCTATTTTTGTTTTTACTTGATCCGAGATAAGGATTGCTACCCCTGCCTTTCTTTGTTCACCTGAAGCATAGAAGATTCTGCTCCAGCCCTTTACCTCCTCTCCGTATGTATCTCTATGTTTTAGATGTGTTTCTTGTAAACAACATATTGTAGGATTCTGGCTTTTAATCCAGTCTGCTATCCGCTTCCGTTTTATGGGAGGGTTCATCCCATTCACATTCACAGTTAAAATAACTATATCTGTATTCCCTGCCATCTTATTTACCCAGAGTTATGATTTTCTCTTCCCTTTCCCCTCTATCCCTTCCCCCCTCCCCAGTACTTTGCTCTTGATGACCACCTCCCACCAATAATCCTCCTCCCTTTAGAATCCCTTCCTCCCCTTTATACCTTTCCCCTAATCCTTCTATTAGTTTATCCCTTTCCTTTTCTCCCCTCCCTCCTACCTTCCCACAAGGAGGTTCAGTGCTTTCTTTGAAGCCAAATGTGTCTGATATACTCTCTTAGAGTCCAATCTAATGAGAGTAAGGTTTACACAATACTCATCGCCCTCCCTTCTTTCCCTCAATTATATTAGATCTTCTATGTCTCTTTATGAGATTTTGCCTTATTTTACCTCCTTTATTTTTACTTTATTTTGCCTCCTTTTCCCCCCTCCCCCCTTTTTCTTTTTCAGTATGGTATCCCTTCCACCTCTAATTTCTTTTCCATTATTATCAAAGAAAAATCAAATTATACTGCCATTCTTTAAAGGATACCTATAGTAGGAATATAGTTCTCAAGAGTTTTCCTTTTTACCTTTTTATGTTTCTCTTGAGTTCTCTATTTGGAGGTCAAATTTTTTGTTCAGATCAGGTCTTTTCATTAGAAATAGGTGAAATTCTCCTGTATCATTGAATGACCATCTTCTTCCCTGGAAGATGATGCTCATTCTAGCTGGATAACTTATTCTTGGCTGTAATCCATGTTCTTTTGCCTTTTGGACTATCTGATTCCAGGCCCTTCGATCCTTCAATGTGGAAGCTGACAGATCCTGTGTAATTCTAATGACAGTTCCTCGGTATTTGAACTGTTTCTTTCTAGCTGCTTGCAATATCTTTTCCTTGGTGCGATAGTCCTGAAATTTGGCCACGATATTCCTTGGGGTTTTAATTTTGGGGTCTCTTTCTGGAGGTGATCGGTGAATTCTTTCAATGCCAATTTTGCCTTCTGATTCTAAAACATCAGGGCAATTCTCTTTCATGATTTCCTGGAAGATAGCATCCAGGTTCTTTTTTTCATCGTGGCTTTCAGGGAGTCCGATAATCCTTAAATTGTCTCTCCTGGATCTGTTTTCCAAGTCAGTTGTTTTTCCTAGGAGATATTTCATATTTTCTTCTATTTTTTCATTTTGTTTATGTTTTTGTTTAACTGATTCTTGAAGTCTTATTGAGTCATTTACTTCTATTTGTTCAATTTTAATTTTTAAAGTATTATTTCCTTCAATTATCTTTTTTAGCTCCTTTTTTTGCTGGCCAATTGAATTTCTTGATTCAATGCATTCTTTTTCCATTTTGCCAGTTTTATTTTTCAGTGAATTGTTGTCTTTTTCCAATTCACCAATTTTTTTTTCAGTGAATTGTTGTCTTTTTCCAATTCACCAATTTTGTTTTTCAGTTCACCATTTTTATTTTCCAGTGAATTGGTGATTTTTTCCAATTCACCAATTTTGTTTTTCAGTGAACTGTTTTCTTTTTCCAATTCACCAGTCCTATTTTCCAGTTTTTGATATTTCTGTTGCCCTGATCTCAATTTATTTCCCCATTCTTCTTCTAGCTCTCTTTTGAGATTCTTAATGCAATCATCCAGGTAAGCCTTCTGAAAGGGAGACCAACTTAAGTCTGCCTTTGTGGCTTCATCTGTGATTGTTTTCATAATGTCAGGCTCTGGGGACTGTTCTATTTTTTCTCCGTAAAAGCTTTCTATGGTGAGAGCTCTCTTCTGCTTCTTGCTCATGATTTAAAGTTGGGATATTGGTCAAAAGCCGAGAAAACTGCAACAATTTGTATTTGCCCTGGGGCAGTTTGCCGAGTTGACTTCTGGTCTGAGGCTGGTCGGGCTAGATTCGCACTAGGACCACGTTTTCAGCTGCTCTCGATCTACCCTTTTCCAAAGGCAGATCTGCCAAAGCACCTGCCCGCAAGCAGAGCAAAATGGCCCAGGCGTCTCCCAGGGGCTTCCTGGGTGCCCAAAATCCGCCCCTGTATCGCAGCCCTGACTTCCGCCCTGGCTGGAGTCTGATCGCGACCAGGGGCCGATTTCCCCTGAGGCTAACCTTCTCCGGAGTTCTTTCAAGGTAGATCTTTGATAGAAGTGCGTTGTAGTCCAAATGCTTGGCAGTGCTCTCACTTAGAAACCAGTTGGAGGGCTTACTTTGTCTGGGTTTGAGGGAATGTCCCGGGAGTTCACAGAGAAAGCTGTCTGCAGTTCGCCATCTTGGCTCCGCCCCTCAGATGTCCCTATTTTCAACTGGCATCATGCTGATTGCATTATGTCCTGGAATGCTGGAGAGTCTCCTAAATGAAATTCATAGACAAGAGTGTTTGGCTAAGTTATCTACACAGGGCAAACAATTTGAAAAGTATTGATTTTCTAGATTATTCTAATAAAGAATTGGCCACCGACCCCAGGTCTGAATATTGCTGAGTGTTGTTGATGCCATGCCCCATTTTGAAGAGACTAGGGATCCTGCTTCTGCAGAGCTATGATGAGGCAGCATGGAAAAGTGCTTGAAGAGATTTTGGACTATTTATGAATATTCTATAACTGGCTTCAGTCCACTTTCTACATAATGGAATTTCTAGATCACATGACCAACAAGATGATAGACTGGACATTTGAGTGATACCTATAATGTTTCAAACTCCTTTAAAACAGAAATTATATGCCAAAGATAAGGCAACTTCTGTTGTTGTCATGGTCTAGGACACCCAGATTCCAAAAGAAAATAAAAATAAATAATAACAACAAACTGAAACAAAGATCTGATGCTCATTTACCCTGAGCTCACTCATTATCTTTTGCATTTCCCCCAATGCCAGCAGCAAAGGCTACATTATCAGACTTAAGAATATGGCACAGGTTTATATCAAAACCCACCCCTTCACCTGGTTTCTCCTTCTCTCCTTGTCATGCTATAGAGATCCCAACTCCAGACTGAGGGTGTTCATTCAGACCTCAAATGCCAGCTCTTTAGGAGCAAATGCTTGCTGAGGGTTACAACTCTAAAGCACCACCATTGCAAAGTTTTGAACTATTAATGCAGAGAATTAAAGAGCAGAGAGTGGGAGAAGTCATTAAAACAGAACATCATGTATGTGGAGAGCTGTGCAGCACTCCACCAAACTTGAGAAAAGAAGCATATAAAACAATTGGAATCAATTTAGACCACATAAAAGTCAGGAGTAGAGACATAAGTTAGTAAACTATGAACTTTCCAGTATGGAAGGAAGCTGATCCACTCAGATATCCAGTCTCTAAGGAAACTATAATTAGAAGGCAGGGAGTCAGGTAATGAGTGATAAGGAAAATAAGGGAGAAAAACAAGACAAGAAGTTCTAAAGATTTCAAGGAAGAAGAAATTTCAAAGATCTTGGATATAAATTGATAAATAAAAAGGAAAAGTGTTAACAGAAGGAACTAGCAAGTGAGTTCAGGCATCTATGAATAAATAGTGCAAAATGAAGAAACAAGGATTCAATACTTGATGAGACAGAGAATCTTGTGGAATTTGAGAACAAAGAACCACACTGTATTATTCTTAAATGGTCCAAAAAAGGAAAATGAGAATTAATGTCCACCCATTAGTAAAAGGAAGAGAAAATGAAAGTATGTGTTTCAAAGACCACTAGAGCTAGGGTTGCTCTTAACGTGATACATCTTGCAAATATGAGTTTAACCATATAGGATAAAAAAATATATATATTTAGTCCGGATTTTGAAACAGTTTTCAAAAGAAAACTAGAACCAAGATTATTGGTTTCTTAAACACAAACAATAAAATTATAGGAGGAATAAATAAAAGCACAGAGCAATAGCTACAAATTGAAAAGAGAAAAATCAGTAAGAGTTTTTATGAAAATACACAAAAAGACAGAGGTAAAGGAAGAAATCTAATTGACACAACAGTTAAAAAAACATAAAGGGGGCACTATGGACAGAAACTGGATGTACCTTGCCTACTGGTGAATGCTTTATGATATGTTAGGGAGGGTACATGAAAGATGGGGAGAGAAGCACAGGGATAAAGTACTTGATGTGCCAGGATCAAATCAATAACTGGTAATTAGGAGAAGGTAACCTCTGTGGTCTCAAAAACAGAAGAGCTTAAAGGGGAATGGAAGGAGGAAATTAAAAAGTAGAAAGAAAAGAGACCTTACGTTTAAGGTGGATGGAAATTTGATTGCTAAATTCTCCCATGGGTAAAGGGAGATAAGGATCCCACACTGGATGGGGCTTGTAATATTAGGCACCTGGTATATCTCCTTATTCTGAAGTGGCATAGATGGAATTCATGTGATAACTGGCACCTATAGATGTGGGAGAGAATTGACATAAGAACTGAATTTCCAGGCAAATATATGGGAAGAAAATATCACCAGGAAATATAGAGGAAAATATAAATCTAATTTTTATAACTTTGAAAATCAATGGATTAAATAATACAATATATATTTTTAAATGACAATAGTTCAGAAAACAAAAACCTACATTATATTGCTTGCAAGAAATGCGTTGAAAAGAGAAGTTAACCACAAAATAAAATTGAGGGGAGGAGATGGGGGGAAAATTATTAGGCATCAAGTGGATCCAACAAATGTAGAGTTGCCATGATGTTTTAAGACAAAGCAAAAACAAATATTCAAAAAAATAAAAAAAGGGATAAACAAGGAAACTACATGGTGCTGAAAGGAACCATAGACAATAAGCCAAAATGAGTAATATATTTATATCTTCAAAATGTGTTAGCATCCAAATGCATAAAGAAAAAATTATCTGAGCTTCAAGAAGACATAGTAACACAGTAATTATAAAAATTTTGAATATTTCTATGAGTTTTGGATAAGTTTAACAGAAATACGATCAACTAGGTGGTACAGTAAATAGAGCATTGGGCTTGGATTCAGGAAGACTTCTGATTATGAATTCAAATCCAATTTCAGATACTTGCTACCTATATTATCATGGGCATGTCATTTGATTCTGTTTGCCTCAGTTCTCATCTGTATAATGATCTGGAAATGGATATAGAAAATACTGAAGTATCTTTACCATGAAAAAACTAAACAAAAAAACAGAAAGATAAACAAAAAGGGAAAGATGGAACCATATAAGAAGAAAGGGCTTTATGATTGGCTATATAACCAGAACTAGAATATCACATGCAAAAAAATAGGTATCAACCTCTTTCTTCTCTTTGCTTTAAGTCTTACAGAATTCTGGTGAAATAGAATGCTATAAAAAGAGATTCTTTATCACTTCCTATGTAAAGCCCACATGTAGACTATAATTGCAAATCTCTGTTATTTTACTTAGTGCTTATTATTTCATTTTTAGGTGAAGGAGATGAAATTACCATGAACTTGTGTCTATTCCCAGGATGATTCATGGCCAGTCAGTTTAATATGAATAACTCCAGGAGTAAAGAATGACCTCCAGAACCCAGCCTTGAAGTAGCTGAGATAAAGGCTAATCCAGCAAAGTGGTTTATTTGGATATGAATTTGGTGAGACCAAAGCCATATTGAAATTTCATTGAGTCTGAGTCCATTCTCCCCCATAGATGAAGATGGTATAGCTGGAAAAGTCATTTGTATTTCTATTTTTACCTATATCTTTGATGTAAATATCCCTTTGTAAAAATTAATTGATCTTAAACACAGCTAGAATGCCCATAACAGTGGGGGAAGCACACATAGAATGTAATCTTGAAATTCTAATGATATTCTAATCCCTCAGAGGCAACCCTATAATCTTGGAAAGGAGATGAAATCTTGTTTTCTTTGAAATAGTGAAGCCAGAGAGATTTTGTTATATTTTAGGCCTTGTCAAGCATAGAATTGGGTCTTTTGCATTTTCCAGGGTTCCTAGAGAGATGAATCACTAAGGATTTTCATTATAAAATTACTTAGTTTCCAAAATCCTAGAGAAATTGATAAAAAACCAAAAAAATCTCAAAACTTTTAGGATTAATTGCACATTCAGATTTTCTGGTGTATGCTTCTCATGTGAGTAAAGCTACTTTCACAATTTTTACTTTTGTCAATTTGTTGAATGTTTGAAGTAATTACTTTCTATGTAAGTACTGTAACTTTCTATATAAGTAGTTACTTTCTAAGCCTCTGATCACTGGGCTGAATAACGCCTGCAAAATCATTTGCATAATCAACCACAGCCTATGTTGAGCTAAAAACTATGTGGAACAATTTTCCCTGCTTTGATAACTTTTTATGACCCTGGAATGATGTTACAAATATCCAAATGGCCCCTGACAGGAAAAAAAAATCCCCAATCCTTGTCCTATATATTGAATACAAGGCAAGTCTTGATGTTAAGGTTAATAAGAAATGTCTAGAATTTCCATCACTGAAACTCTGGTCTCTAGTTGAGAAATGTTTTTTCTTTTCTTTTCTTTCTTTCTTTCTTTCTTTCTTTCTTTTGTTTTTTGTATGTGTTTAGAGATGGCTTATCTTGTTATGAGCTTATTCTCTATTCATAGAATAAAGTTTATTGGCTTGACTAGAAACCTTAAAGACTCCAATCTTAGTGTTTAATTTCTTTAATTTGGGACTTCATCCTTGTTAATTTTAGGGATTCATTCCCCCATCCTTGGGTGGGGGAAGAAAAAAAAAACACTGACCTTTTCTGGATATTTTTGGTAGCCTGAATCTTCTGCTTTGAGGTGTCTGTAAAGATTTGCAAACTACAAAGAATAGAAATGTTACAATTAGAGAAATGTAGTGTATTTTAGCTGTGTGAAGACATGATTGTGAAAGTATTCCTTTTAATAGAACAGACATTAAAGCAGAAACTTCAAATTTACTTAAGCAGAGAAGGAAATTGAAGTGGTGAGTGAAGAAAGTGTTCCTGCAAGCATTTGGTTCAATCATTTCAAAACAGTTCAATTGGAGATGTGGCCAGTTCAAATGGGGAGAATTGTAGAAGTTAAATGTCCTGATGTTCTGAAGAAAATTATCCAACAAAGCAGATACACTGCTAACAAATTTTTAGTATGAATGATGAAACAAGTTCATTCTGGGAAAAGATATTTTCCAGAACTTAGATTTCTAAGAAGGAAAAAAAACAATCATTGCAGATTTAAGATGTCTAAGTGTCACCTAACACTTTATTGAAAACTAATGCAAGAGAGAATTTAAAATTAAAAGCAATGCCTATTGATTGGTCTTGAAATCTTTACACTCTAAGAGGCTATATATCTGTCAATTGTTTCCAGTTCTTTGGCAGTAAAATAAGAAAGCATGGCTGATTAGAGTAGCTTTTGAAAACTTGTTATTGTTCAATAGTTTCAGCCTAATATGACTCCTGGCCTCTTTTGGAGGTTTTCTTAACAAAGATACTGAAATGGTTTGGCATTTCCTTCTCCAGCTCATTTTGTGGTTGAGAAAACTGAGGTAAATAGGGTTAAATGACTTTCTCACAGCCACCTAGCTACTAAGTTTCTGAGATCAAATTTGAACTCAAATGTTTCTGAATTCAGGCCTAGCATTCTATTCACTGTGCTTCTTAGTTTTTCTTTTTGAAGACGAGTTTTCATGTTTTTTTTTAATGTCTCAAGTTATTGTTAGCCCAACCATTGAGAAATACTTCAAAGATAGCAATAGTGTTTAACATCTTTCAGTTTTTATATAATTTCCCAAATAATGCAACTTCACTTGGTTCATTATGTGAAAATATCAGTAAGCAAATTCACCAAAATTTGGATAAAACTCTATACCTACCAGCAGAGGTCTGAGGATTTAAAGAAATAAAGACAGTTTGTTTCACACTAGTAAACTATATTGAATGA
Organism: Myrmecobius fasciatus; assembly: GCA_023553655.1. NCBI lineage: Eukaryota > Metazoa > Chordata > Mammalia > Dasyuromorphia > Myrmecobiidae > Myrmecobius > Myrmecobius fasciatus. The sequence goes on along the minus strand of JAJPUD010007185.1, from coordinate 953 downwards.
TAGTAACAATGTTTTCACCATATGATTAATGAAGGCTTATCTTTAGATGATAATCAAACTTTTTTAAAATTTTGCTTTATATAACTCATCTATTACTTTGCAATAGATTTGAATCAGAATTATTATTTTTCTTATTATTTGCTGTTATATTTCTTTAAGAAAAAGATAAAAACTTGTTTTTGAAAATTTGTATTGAGTATTTCCATTGGACTATATCCAATAACCAAATTTTACATATAATGGTTTTTCAAAGTGTGAATTTAAATAAAGTTTGAATTTCATAAAATTAATTATTCACACTGGGAATCTAACTATAAACTGATTCTTTGTAGCTCCAGAAGACAGAAGTAGAAACAATGGGTAGAAATTCTGAGGAGGCATATTTTCGCTTAACATGAAAGAAAAAAGCTTCCAATGATTAACACTCTCAATGAAGTCTTAAAAAACCAACCAACAAGCAAAAAACAACTACAAAGAAGTTCTAACAAACTTTTCAAGTACTCTAAGAGTTCAGTGGAAGCTGAAGGGCCAACTTATATTCTAAGGTAGACTTTTATCCAGTATAGTTGTCTGGGGAGGCTGGGATTATATTGACTTATATTGGCCCTATATTGATCCATACCAGTTCTTATAATTCATAGGTTCATAGATTTCAAAATGAAAGTAATGTTCTAGATCAGTTAGTCCAATTTCCTCATTTTACATATGAGGAAACTGAGGTTTGCATAAGTGAATTGACTCAACATGACACCACAGTCAATATGTAGAAATAAATTTTGAATCCAGCTCTTTTGACCACATTCAGTGCTCTCTCAGCTATTTTTTGATTAATGTCACATTAAAATTAAGTCAGTGCTCTCTTTGTTGATCCAGCCTCAATTTAAAGCCAGCTCATCTCTTTCCATCTTCTAGATTATTTCTCACCTCTGGATGTCAATCCTCTCCTGAAGATA